>PVHP010001014.1:0-97445 GCA_004024765.1 Zapus hudsonius | reverse complement strand
GTCTCATGCTCACTCATGCTTCGGTGTTCCACCCACTGTGGCAGAGGTGATGCCCAGCCCCTGCCATCATGGAACTTCCCCTTAAGTCTATAAATCAAAATTAACCCTTTCCTCCCATCAGCTGCTTTTGGTCAGGTACTTTCTGCCATCAATGAAAAGGTAACTCTAACACTGTTTCAAAAAACCATTAGATTACATTCCTGAGGAATGCTATCCAAGGTTGTCCTCTGCCTTTCACATGCACAAGTCCGTTGGCACCAACACACACTTGTCTGCCTACACGCATGCACATCCAAATTCATTTTAAAAATTTTATTTATTCATTTTTCAAGCAGAGAGACAGACAGAGAGAGAGAGAGAGAGAGAGAGAGAGAGAGAGAGAGAGAGAGAGAGAGAGAGAGAGAACCAGGGTCACCACCTTGTGGGTCTGGCTTATGTGGGTACTGGGGAATTGAACCGGGAGCCTTAGGCACTGGAGGCAAGTGTCTTAACCGCTGAGCCATCTCTCCAGCCCCCCCAAATTCATTTTAAAAAGACAAAAATAAGATTTGCTCACAGTGAACACCTAGAACAAAACTCCCTTGCCATCCTCCCCAGAGACCACATAGGTCTTCACTTATATGGCTCTGAAGATGATTTCCCTGCTTCCTGTTAACCACGTCATTAATTCTTTAAAACTGGAAACTAAAACCCATCTCACAAGGCTGAAGCCAGTTACAAACCACCTCGGCTCTTGCTTTCTCGGGGCCCCAGCAGTCTAACCCCTTCCTATGGAGTTCCAAAAGCCAAGAGGCACCTATCTGCACCCAAATCATCTGAGAATAGATGTGGAGAAAAGGAAGCAGAATCAGGGCAGAGAAGAGGAAGAGAGGCTGTGTAGAGATGAAAAGAATAAGCCAGGAGAAGCTGGAGTTGGAGGGAAGCCAGAGGGGAGGCTGCAGCAGCGGCCCAAGTACGGGTCCTCTGGGGACAGTGGTTCCAGGCAATGGAGAACTCCAGAAACAGCAGGAGACTGTAACCTCAGGGAGCAGAGCGGGAGACCATGGATTTTTTTTTCTGCTTAGTGTCCTGTTTTCTGGGTTTAAATTCTGCTTTCCTCACCAGAGAGCACAGAGATTGCATTCTTGAGAGCACCTTCAACTTGAGATCAGGGTGCCAGGGAAACAGGAGCCCAAGGAGCATGGAGGCACCCTTGGTCTGGGAAGGAAAGCCAAGAGATTTAAATATAGAGTGAGGCCATTCAAGGGGAGATAAGAAGCCCTGAAGAAGCTGAGGACTAGAAATAACTGGATTGCAAAGGTCTACATTTGCTAACAGACAGGACTGTTCCAGATGCCAGAAAAGAAGCGGTCTGCCCAGGTGACGGATTTTTCCTCTGGATATGGGAATCTGTGTCACAATTAACTTCTTGATGAGTGATTTCTCTCAATTAAATTTTAGTTGACAGGTGGTGAATCACGGACAACTGTGAGGACAACTGACAAGAGCAGAAGATGAAGCCATTAATCCTTCTCTTCCTCCTTCATCTTCCTGTCTTTTTTCTAATCATGTCTGGCCTCTGAACACTGATTTCCCATGTTCTCTCTAGAGAATGTTGCCTGACCTCATCCCTTCTCCCACCTTTAGTTTGGGTTGAGACCTCTCGTCTCCCCCACTGGGGCTTGCAGATCACATGCTTCACATTTTAAAGCCAGCACAACACATTGCATGTGAAATTCCTATCTTCCTCACCAGCCTGTAAATTCCTTAATGGTGGGAGCTCTGATTTACTTAAATACTTTGCCTTAGTGCCTGTCATGCTGTAGAGGTGAAAGAAATACTTCTGAATGAATGGATAAGTGAATGATCAGGGAGCTAAAATCCGGCCCAGTGGGTCTCCAATCCTGGCATTCTAATACGAGGAACTGAGGTGCAAAGAGACATGGTTAATGAAATTAAATTATGTGATATAACACTAAACCAGTTACTCAACCCCCACTTTACAGTCACCACTATAGAACACAACACGTTTCACAGTCTGTAAATGTGTAGTGCTTACTGTCTGAGCAGAATTATTTAGTATTAAGACTGCTTTCTCTGGGTTGGTGAGGTAAAGTGCTTGCCTTGCAAGCCTGAGGATCTGAGTTCAATCCCTAGAACCCATGTAAACTGGCCATGGTGGTGTGCGGTAGTAATCCAAGCACTGGGGAGGCAGAGATAGAAGGATCCAGAGGCTGACCAGCCAATCTAGGCTAATTGGCAAGCTCCAGGCCAATGAAAGACTCTGTCTTAAAAATAAATAAATAAAAGAAAAAAAGGGATGCTTTCTCTCCAAACATCACCCACGGATGTTCTCTGGGCTCCTTGTGCACCCACACCATGTGAACAGACATACACCCCTTTGCATATTTTAAAGAGCTGCTTTCTCATAAGTCTTGGGATGGGGTTCAGCAGGCACAAGGCCCTGGATTCAATCACAAGCTCCTCACAAGGCAAGCTAGACCAATATCTATTCTTAGCTAGAAGCAGGCTACTCTGTGGAGGAAGAGGCCTCCTGTGTTCTGGTCAGTGCAGGCTTCTCTGGAGGCAGCTTGACTTCACGTTGGACCTGGTATAGGTTATTCACAGGAAGTCATGCCCTCTTTTTGCTGTGTGACAAACCTGTGCCGCTCCACCTTGCATCTGCCAGCCATCACATTAATATTGAAAGAGACATTCATAAAGCCCCCTCAGGGAATGAACCACCCATGGCACTGGTCCCCAGAGGATACACAGGCAAGGATGGGAAAAGCAGTCTTGTGATAGAGCAGGAAGGACTTTTCCAAAATGCAGTGACAATGTCCCTTGAGGCAAGAAAGTCAGCAGCAGCCCTACTTGAATTCACAGAGTTAGGAAAAAGAAGAAAAAAAAAAGAAGACTTTTCTATAGAAACTTTGCAAATAACCTTTCTAATTTCTGGTGAAAAACAAAAGAAAATTATAGGGCCAGTGTGCCAATTCCTCATTGATGATCCTTCTCACAACCGAGAGGTAATTCTTTCAGAGAAGGTCTTAATATTGTGAAGGTCTGCATGCTTGCTGCATGGATCCAAGCAATGGAAATGCCTGAGCAGTGTTCAGAGAGGGTAGGAACAGCATGGAGTCCAAGGAGAAGGAAGCAGAGAGTTGGAGATTTCAATCGGGCTAAATCTCAGCAGATCAAAAACAAGTGGATTTTACGGTTTCACAAGGTCACATGAAGCAGGACACAAAGGAATCGTAGAAAAGAACAGAATTCCTAACTCAGAAGAAGCCACCGGCAATTCAAGCTCTGCTCCTGGCAACAGGTGACAGGACCAGCCCATGAATGTTCCTCTGGGCACTGCCAGCATCTCTCATGCCAGGGGCATGAAACACAACTTCTGGGAGTCACCTCCAGATGATTTTGCTTTAAGTCACCCAGGTTGGGAAGAGCTCACCTTACAAGGATGAGTACCTCAGTTCAATCCCCAGGATTCCCCATAAAACAGTAGACACCATGAACAATGCATGCATGTAACCCCAGTGCTGGGGAGCTAAGCTCCCTGGGGCTCACAGGCCAGACAATCTAACTGGCAAGTTCTAGGTCAGTAATAGACCCTGTCTCAAAAAAAAAAATAGGTGGCCAGCATCTGAGGAATGACATCCAAAGTTATCTCTGATCCTGACCTCCATGTGCAAACACACACACACACACACACACACACACACACACACACACACACACAGGGACCACTTACATTCTAGACACCACTATGCAGAGTCACCTCAGGTAGGACCTGAAGAATCTTCAGGAAGGTGGCTCCCGAGGAGATACCAGTGCACACTGAAACTTGAAATCTCATGGCTTAGGACTTAAGGAGACACATTTTTTTTTTTTTTTGAGCAGGAGAGAGTAAGTTTCTTATAGAAGCTTAAAACCCATTGACTGTGACACTCGGAAGCTGCTTCACCCCTGTGAGCCTCCCTTTTCCTCAGAAACTAGAAAGAATAATAACTATAGTTGTAGGCATTCAGCAGGACTGGGAGGGTTGGCTGAGATGTTTAATAGAAAGCGTCGAGCATGGTGCCCACCATGTGGTACACGTGGCAATTATTATTATGTAATAACTGCCATGATCCTTGTGAAAAACAAGATGAATCACATGAAACAGTGGCAGGCAACTAGCAACCAGGAAACCTGATCTTCCCAGAGCCCTTAAGCAGGAAAATGTTTTATTTTCATGAAGGAGGCACATTACACCCTTTGCTGTTTCCTCACCCTGGATGGCCCCTCTCCTTGTTGCTAGGAGACTGTGAGCGCCTGCTCCAGAGCCTGACCGGCTGTAACCAGCTGCTGGCACCTCACTGGCTGAGAGATGATGATAGTACCCAGCTTTCAGGGCCATCATGATGACCAAAGGCACAGGGCGATGTCAAGTGCTCACTTCCATATCCATACATAATAAGTGCTTATTAAAAAGTAACTTTTGGGGCCTGGAGAGGTGGCCCAGCAGTTAAAGGTATTTACTTGCAAATCCTGACATCCTGGGTTTGATTCCCAAGTAACCATATAAACCAGATGCCCAATGTGGCACATACATCTGGAGTTTGTAGTGGCAAAAGGCCCTGACATATCCATTCTCTCTCTCTCTCTCTCTCTCTCTCTCTCTCTCTCTCTCCTTCTGTATGCTTGCAAATATATCAACAACAATATTTTTAAGCAGTAATTATCTTAATGATCTAAGGCTTCAAAGCAAGCCAGCCCTTCCCAGGGGTTCATGTACTCCTACAGTCTCCAAGGACATAAAGTTTGAGTCTCTACCACTGTCTTTACATTTAGAAAACATGCAAAGACTATCCCTGTCCTAGGAGCTTAGACATGGTGATGTTTAAAGCAAGAAATGTCACCAGGCACAGTGGTACATACCTGCAAGTTTAGCACTGGGAAGGCTGAGGCAGGAGATCTCAAGTTTGAGACCATCCCAGGCTACCCAGTGAAATTGTTTGTTGTATACTAATTACCAACTGAGTAACACAGTATGCACTACAACCTATCCAAATAAGAGAGAACAGTGTTGAATGGGTTGAGCTGAAATAGCTAAAAGTCCAGAGATGAATGCAAATTGCACAGGTGCAAATGTCATGTGCCTGGAGACCAGGAGGACAGCCACCTTGAACCGGCTCATTCTGACCTAGGAGCTTGCTATGTGCTACCAGGTAGGGACATGCTGCCTCCAGGAGACTGTTTGCAGGTGACAATACAGATCTGGAGAAGTCAGAGGCAGAGAACACACATTCCCTTCTTTTCCCATTTGTCCCTGGGCTTTCCAGTTTTGTATTTTCAGGAGGAGGAAGAGAAAGAAAACAGAATGAAGGCTATCACCACCCTGCCCAGGGACTTTCCATCTCCCACACCCACCTTCCCAGCCCCTGCCAAGCCAAAGCCTTCACCTTCAACTTGGCTGGCTCTACTCATTAGATGTGTTAACTCATAAGGGACCCAAGGAAGACAGATAACTAGAATAGGTAAGGAAAAGTGGGAGAAGTGGTGAGAAATTGACAGACAAGAAGAGAAGCCAGAAATGAATGACTTCTCTGGGGTGAGATGGTTGGCCATACCACAGTCCATGCTCCTGCCCTTCTCTCCTCATCGGTCATTACCACAAACTCCACCTAAGAGATTTTAGAGGCACCTAGGTGTCTTTTATTATGGAATCAGTCACTTCTTTACTGAGTGCCTCTTATACTTCAAACAATGTTCAAGTATTGGGGACATAAAAGTGAACAAGATAAATATGACTTTTTCCTTTTTAAAAATTATCCATCAGGTACTCATTCAATTGAATGCTACAGTTTATTTACACTGTGGTGGGCTTTTCAGAAAATACAAAATAATTTTGAGACCTGTTCGACGGCCTCAGGAAACTAATAATAGTCATGGTGATAATAATAACAGTAATCCACATGAATTAACCATCCTCTGTGAATAACTCCAGTCCTCCCCCTGTATCTTTCATTCCTTCCTACTTTATATTGATTGTTTATGCTTGTTTAACTATTTGTTCACATGCATATTTTACCCTATTCTACAAAAGGCCAGTATCAGCTACATTAGCTGCTTAACAATCAACTGCAAAATCTGTTTGTCTGTACATTGCAACCACCGATTCAGTGCATGGTCCTGGGCAACTTGGGTTGGGCTCAGCTAGGCAACTCTTCTGGTCTTTTGGGGGTTCACTCATGAATCTGCAGCGGTGCTGGTCAGCTAGCCAGCTATGCCTCTGGGGTTATGTGGATATTGACTATCTGGGCTGACTACACGATATGGTCTCTTACCTGGAAAGCTGGTCAGGCTGGTTCCCTTGGTGACTGAATTCCTAGAGAAGCAGAGAAGATAGGCAATGTCTCTCAAGGCCCAGGCTCAGAACGGGCATGTCACTTCTGCTACACTCTATTAGCCAGGCCATTTACAGGGCTCACTCAGAGTCAAGAAGAAAAATAGACTCCATCTCTTCATGGGAGTGGCTGCAAAGCCATGTCACAAAAGGGCATGGATACAAGCAGGGGTGTGATGCTATTTCCACATTTTTATATTTTTAGAGATGGGGGGATAGCTGGTGCTTACTGATGTTATCAGAGCAAAGAGCCAGTTCAGGGAAGCAGAGAAGGTCTCTTCTAGGAAGGACATTTAAAATTGAGATTTGAAGGATAAATAGGGGTTAGTTAAGTGGGGAGAATTCCGGTCACAGAGAACAGTATGTGGAAACTCTTGGAGCTGGGGAAAGCCTGGGATTTCCAGGAAGAGAAATAATGGGTAAGGTGGACAAGGGGCCGGGCTGGGGCCGAGGAGAGAAGCCATGACTGGCAAGCTTAGAAGGGTGACATAATTGAGGACCTTGTGAGCCTTGATAAGGAATTTGGACATTATCCTGAGAGCACTGAGAAGTCATTAGAGAGTTTTGAGCAGAGGCGGGAAATGATGAAGCCTGTGTTTCCAAGAGATCCCTCTGACTGGGGCGTGGAGAATGGATTAAAGGAAATGAGAGTGCAAGGATAATAAAGTCCTATTTTGAACTCGCAAATACTTCTGGCAAGATTAAAGGGTTACCTACCACTCACATGTTAAAAGAGTGCTACAGGGCAGAGATCCCAGCCCCCTAACTCAGAGGTGATCTATAGAGGGCCATTTTGGAGCCAGTGAAAAGAGAACTCTTTGGGGACACACACTTCTGTCCAGCAGTGTGTAACTCCCACCACTATCTTAGCCAGGAGGAACAATGGAAAGAAAGTTTATAGATTAAGATTCTTTTTTACCTTTCTATTAGCAGAGCTAATCATTTGCCTTTAAGTAAGACATTTCATTTTCATTAAAGCAATAGCCAAGAATAAGGAAAAAGAAATTAATTTCCAGAAAGACATTCAAATCTAACCGTATTTCACTTGCTGTCAGCACTGAACTTAACCCAACTGTTACCCTTGCTGACACCTAATGCCAATTGCTGTTTATTGAGGTCCTACTTTGTGCCCAGTGATTTGCCAAAGTTTTATTCCCTTTGTTGCTTCCAACAACCTCCTTAGATGGACATACTCATGCCTCCCTTCTAGGTGAGGCTAGAGAAAGGACATCATTTGTTCAAGATGATATGTGGGGTAAAGACAAACCTGGAACGTGAGGCAGACTCCTCTACTTCCAGCACCTGAACTGCCAGAACTGTGTACACCTTGTAGTGTGCACGAGGAGATGTTTTTGGTTTCTTTGGTCATATGTGACCTCCCAACACATCTACATCCACAGGTATAGCGAATGAAGATCAGACAAGATACATAACTTGCCTGAGATCACATAGCCAGGTCATGAAACATAGCCCAAGTCCTTTGATTGATGCCCAATTATCTTGAAAATGGGTTTTAAGGTTCTTTTATTCTTCCTAACCTCATATAACCAAAGCCCCCTGGATCTCCTTCCTCCTCTTCTGTATGTGCCCTAAGCCACTTTCCATCCCAAACTCGCCTGGCAGTACTGGTCGAAGCCCAGTCTGCTCATTCTGTACTAGTTCTCTCCAGAGAGGAAACCACCTTTAGCATCACGTATGTGCAAACACTCATGCAGGGAATTTTTTTCATAAGTCCTGCTGAGAAGCTAGCCAAGCAGTTAGCTCCTCTGGAACACTTTCCCAGAGCAAACACTGACTGGCTAGTTCACACCCTCTACTTCCCACAGCTGTGGGCAGGGGCTGCACTTGGACACCCCCCTCACTGTTCCACCAGGTCTTCAGTCACCAGCACGAGAGAGACTGGGCTCTGGCTACCCAGTAAACAACATTAGAGGGATAATGAGCTACTCTGAGGAAGGCAAGAGCTTTCTAATAGGTATACATATGGGGTTGTCACAGTGACAGGACCCAAGATCCTTCCCCAATACCCTATCCTAATTACCTTCACCCTCCCACTTGGGTCTTCCCATCCCTGGACATCTATTTGGATGGAAGCGAGGTCAGAGGGAGAGAAAAGTTCATGCACTGACTGAGAGAAGGGAAAAGCCACAGTTCCATTCTGAGACAGTTAGAAGATGTTAGCTTTCTGACTCCATCAGTTACTTCTCATTGCTGTGAACAAATACCCAACCTGAAGCAATTTAAAGAAGGAAAGCATACTTTTGGTTTACAACTAAAAACATTTTAGTTAATTTACTTGAGAGAGACAGAGAAGGAGAGGGAGAAAGAGAGAGATAGAATGTGTGTGTATGGGCACACCAGGGCCTCCCACCCCTGCAAATGAACTCCAGACACATGTGCCTCTCTGTACATGTGGGCAGTCAAACCCAGACCATCAGGCTTTGTAAGAAAGCACCTTTCACTGCTGAGCCATCTCTCCGTTTCATGGTTGGAAGGTATGGTGGCAGGAGCAGAGCTGGTCACCTTTCAGCACAGGAAGGAGAGGATAAACAGCAGTGGGGTTGGACTACCAAACCTTAAGGTCCACCCCCACTGACCCACCACCTCTAGAAGGGCTGTACCTCCTAAAGGTTCCACAACTGTTCAAAATAGTGCCCCTAGCTGGGGGGCCAAGTGTTCCAACACTTGAGCTTGTGGGTGGTTTTACATTCAAACCACAACACTAATTCACGTTGAAAAGTCCTTTGGGTCTTTTTTTCTTATTAAGTAGAACCTTTGTATAGACAAATCATTGTTGGTCCCATTCCCCTCCTCCCTGCCCCCATTCCACTGAGGGCCCTCCTCAGTGGTGTTACTGGTATTCACCATGTGGTTGTGGGTTATGAGTTGTGAGAGCAGCAGTCAGTCATGGGGGGGGGATGCCTTTAGATACTCCTTAATACCCTGTGGCTCTTCTTACATTCTTTCCATCTTCTCTTCTGCAATGTTCCCTGGGCTTTGTCAGGTGTGTTATAAGTGCACTTTAGTGTTAAGCACTCAGGAGCTATGCAAAACAAGGGGGGGACATCTAGAATAAACACTAATCCTAACAGAATCATGACTCCTGATGAATGTTGATAATTACGTAGATTATTTTTAGTAGATATTTAGCTAACCTAGCTGGATGACTCTTTGCTGATAGCTTTAAGAAAGGGAATATAACCTTTTAGGTGAAAATGTTGGCTTGCCCAGTGAGGGAGGAGGGTCCCAGTGACCCCTTGGTCTTGAGTTGCCGTCTTAAGAAGGTGGCACCCTCCGAGACTACACCTTTCTACCACACACTCATTTACTGATTGTCCAAGTTGCTGGATACAAGTGGAGGCAGTCAGAGACCTGGAAAGGATTTGTAGTGTTTTGAGTTTTGGGAAGCAAGGACAGGGAATTTGGGGACAAAGTGAGGCTGGAGAGCCTGTTGGATGCAGATACCGAAGGTGTTCATATGGGTGGCTAGGAAGCATAGACTCTGCTTTATAGACATTGGCAAACTGGAAGAAAGATGGTACAAGTCAGACTTGCCCAAAAGGAGGCCATTCTGAGCTCAGTGTGGAAGGGAAACTGGAAAGGCTTCTTCAATGGTCAGCAGAAACCAGTCAAGAAGCTGTCTGAACAGAGCAAGAAGAGGAGGACAGGCCCCCCTGGGCAGAGGCAGAATTCCCAGAGGAAGGGAGCAAGAGGAATTGATTGAGGAGACCTGGTCAAGCAACGAAAACCCCAACAAAGCAATGCACTCCTCCCCATCCACAAAGCTATCTTTTATTCAGCTATTATTAATAACTGATTTGATTCTATCCATTCCATTTTTTACAACCCCTGTCTCCTGCAATTGTCTGGTCCCGGTAACAATTTTATTGGAGCATAAGAGGCACATTATAAATACATTTTATATTGCACAACATATTTTAAGCAAATTTGAGACATCTCTGATTAGGTGCCTTTCCAACGATAGCCTTGTTCAGACAGATAATTGCGTGCTGATTTTTACTTTTTATTTTATTATTTTTTTCCCAGCTTTGTTCTCTCCCCTTTGGCAAAGCTGCAATCTTGCATACACACGTCAGTGGATAAAAACCCTTGAAAATAACTCTTCAGAAGAAATCTAATTTACTTTTTAATCTGGTTCGGAAATTTGCCAGAAAAATTTCCACCGACAAGCATTGCCATTTATTACCACTTATCACACACCCAGGCTGTGCTCCGGCTCCTGATGGGGCTAATGTAACAGGGAGGAAGCTTCTGATACATTATTTATTTGATACAATCCCACCCAGATAAGATCTATGGGCAGCAGAGGACGAAGTTTGACCTTATCCTTTCTCTACGGAAAAGTAAGGGATCTTCCCTTTTGCTTGTTCAAGAAAATCACCTTTCTCTGTGCTTGCAAAGCCTTCACTTTCCTTGGAGCCCCAGAACTGTCACCCCACGGAGATTCTGCTTCACTTTGCTTTCTCTCCTTAGGATCTGGGCAGCCCACTAACATTTGTGTTTGTGCTTGACCTTGAAATGATTTTCAAGGGTTTCATGAATATTCTGCTTTGCTTTTATTAGAGACAAAGACCAGAGTGACAGCACAGGTCTACCCAAGATGAGTGTGGGGTGGTTTTATGTTGCGGCAAGAATATTGGTATGAAGCAGTTGGTGCCCTTGTCTACTGATTACATGCCTCCGGTGTCCTCATGTGTAGAGTGAGGAGAGTGGTCTCTATGACTCTGATCGTGGAAGCTGCTGCAAGGTTTTAGGAGAAGCTGAGTCAGAAGACCTGGGTGCTGGGTTCTGGCATTGCCACTTCCTTGCTGGTTGATTTTCAGCAGGTGCATACCTCTGGGTCAATGTTCCCTGAAATGACCACAGGGGATGTGATAACTCCTCCTTTGCCAACCTCATAGAGTTGTTATAATGAGTATGGAAGGTTGCAAACACTGAAGAAATATATAAATGTATAATTAACTGTGAATCAATTTATTAATTAATGAAAACACATTAGGAGGTATTTGTAAGAAGCCACCCAGAGGGAAAACAGAGTCAGGCTGGAAATAGCCAGTGAGGCTGCTCCTATCTCAGCTCTTGGATATATTAGACACAGACTCACTAAACTGTGGGTCACGAGTACTGATGGGTGACATAACTCAGTGCGAGGGTCACCCAAACTAGGCAATAGAAAAAGGTTTCTTAGCAATAGTTAAAAATGAATCCATAATCAAATATGTCATGAATCCAAGGAGTTTCTGGCAGTGTTCTCCCATTCCCTAATATCACTGCAGCCTTGGTTTCTAACATACATGTGCACTTCACACTGTACATGCTATCATGCCATACAAGTCAGGCAATTCTACCTAAAACACCTCAACTCAGACTCAAGACTACAGTATGACATGGACTGCAGTGTTTTTTTACTGCACATTTGATTTGCATGCCCATTTTACATACCTATACACTCAGGGTTGTGCAAATGGTTTGTCATAGTCAGCCACACACTGCTGGGATGAATCTCCAAACCAGACACAGTTTATGGGAGGAAAGGATTTATTGAAGCTACAGATCCAGGGGAAGTTCCCTAACAGGGAAAGAGGCTGCCCCCTTTACACAGGTCCAAGCAGAGAGAGAAACCCATCACCAATACCACACATACAGAACAGCAAACAGTCAGGAGGCAAGGGGATTTCTTTCCCCTTTATATAGCCTCAGGGTGCGGGTCTTACAACCCTATCCCAGACTTAATGGCTTTCTGAGTCTCTTAAATTTCCTTCCTGCACTGCTCACACAGGCAGAAATCTTAATTTCTAACTCTCCTGAGCTTCCTTACATCATGCCCCCTACTGAGATGCTGCCTTCCTGTAAACATCCTCAGAGACTTACTTACCCAAGATGATTAAAAAGATCGAGTTGACAAAAAAAAAAAAAACTAAAGTCCTCCCCTTGTCAACTTGACATCAAACCATATGTTCTTACATCATACCTAATTTCCAAACGAAGACAGTAACAAGATCATAAATCTGCCTAACATGATATAACTATCCCAGTACAACTGGAAATGCATAATCTCCCCCAACACAAGGCAAGATCCCTTAAAGGTGAGTTCTGTAAAAACAAAACAAGTTACATACTTTCACATATAATGGAACAAAGTAAACATTTCCAACTTCTTTGAGGCATAGCAAGACTGGACCAGTGCAAACTCAACAACCATTAGACAAACATCAAACACCTGCAGTTCAAGTCTGATAGCACAACCAATGACTGAAAGTCTCTGCATTTTCCAATTCCATCCTCCCAGCTTGGCTGAGTAGCTGGGGAAAACTTCCATCCCCAGACAACAGCACTCCAGGGTAGCCCTTGCACAGTCCAGGTCTATCCAAAACAACTTCGGGTATTGTAAACCATGGTCCATCTTCCAGTGCCTTCACTTGCCAATCAGGGACTTCACACCCTGTTCCATATGCCACATCTCAGCAGTGGCTCCTGGAACCATGTGCACTTTATGACCTACTGCATGTATGCATTTCTAATGCTTCCAAAAGCAATATCAGGTATGTAGGACACAGCCATATTGTTAATTCAGAGACAAATAAAGCATGACCTTGAAGAGTAAGCTCCTTCCTTTCAGCTATTTCCTTTCAAAAAAGTTTGCACAGTCTTTCATTCAGTCCTTCCTGGATGGAAACACCTCAGCCATCCTTTCCATTGCTTCCATGTAGAGCAGTTAGGCTATCTTCTTTGGGATTGCTAATGGGTTGACAATAGCTGCTTCAGTAACCTAAATCCAGTCTCTGCATCAGTAAGTTAAATTTGATTTGAGCTTTTAACAACCTAAAAATTTTAAATTCTCAGTTCCATAGCTTTAGCCAATTATAAGTCCATTTCTTAAATACAACCTTGATCAAGCTCTCTGGGCATGGACAGAAGAATGTATCCATCCTTTATTCCAGTTATGTTGCTCCAACAGTTTCTTCAGTCCCTCCTTCCCTTTAGAAAGTTCACAATCCAAGCCTTCAAATGCAATTCTCTCTACACTTAGCATTTCCAAATTCTCACCAGATAGTCCATAAAACTTGGATTACTGCTCTGGAAGGCATCTTTGGTTGCAAGTACCAAGTCCATGTCCATTCCTCCAGCACAAAAGTTCCAGAAAGCCAAATTCCACATGGTAAGATTCATCTCAGCAATATAACCCCACGTCTGGTATTAAATCTGTCACAGTCAGCCCCATGATGCTGGGTTGAATCTCCAAACCAGGCACAGTTTATGGTAGGAAAGGATTTATTGAAGCTACAGATCCAGGGGAAGTTACATAACAAGGAAAGAGGCACCCCCATTTCACAGGTCAAAGCAGAGCAAGAAACCCACCACCAATACCACACACACAGAACAGCAAACAGGCAGGGGGGCAGAGCTTTATATAGCCTCTGGGTGGGGTCTTGCAACCCTATCCCAGACTTAATGGCTTCCTGAGTCAGGAATTTCCTTCCTGCACTGCCCTCTTAGGAAGGGATGTACATTTCTAGCTCTCCTTAGCTTCCTTATACCCTTCCCCTACTGAGAGGCTGCCTTCCTGTAAACACCCTCAGACACCCACCCAGGATAATTAAAAATATCAAGTTGACTATAAAATCTAGCCATCACATGGTTCTATGGCAAAAAGAAGTGGTGAGTGGAAACAATTTAAGAAACCCCATTGTAAGGCAGTCCCAAGAAAACAGAGGCCCTGCTTTCTGATGCTCGGTATATTTTGGCTGAAGGAAGGTCCTAACATTTAACAGGCAAATGACACCTCCAAAATTCAACAAAGCTCCTAGGATCCTTAGAGTTGGGGTTTAAACTTCATTCTCCTCCCTCCCATATTTCCATAAAATAATAAATGTGAAAGATTTTTGAATACTGGACAGAACTGGATTGAAGTCTTGCCTGGTTTTGTACATAATGGAATTTTGAGATTTGCATGGCTTTCCTGAACTTTTTTCTTCATCCATAAGAGGAGGAAAACAGAACATACATTAAGTTCACATCAGTTAAGTTCTAAGAGAGTTTCTCATCTCACCCCTCTCATGGATCCTGGTACCACTGGTGCCTAGCATAACGTATGAAAGGAGTCAGGGTGAGGTTCCATCACTGAATTAATAAGTGTAAAATACAGTGGTCAGGGTCACAAACTGAAGAAAATGTCTATTATGATCAAGATTATCCAAAATCAATTTTGATATCTTCATGTCATCCCAGATCTCTGTCTCTTTGGCCTCTCGAGCTTCCCTCTACTGTTGCTCTCCTTGCCTATCATCTTAATATCCAGAATGTTCCAACCTCACAGATCCTCATAGATTTTCTTTCCTCAACACTGGGGGTTCCCAGCTAGTGGGTTCCCAGTTAGTGAGGTTTGCCCACAAAACTTCCCCTTTGTCTCCAGCTTTCTGTGTCCCCTTCTCAGAGCTATGCCTCCTGTGGGAAGAGTAAATATAGAAAAATGACAACATGTACATTAATGCTCGTTAGAATGTCATCATTATACTCCACCAAGTATCTGCTGAGGGGGTCCCTAAAGGACACTTAGAAACGAAGCAGCTGCTCCAGATTTGTTCCAGCTCACATCTTGAAGAAATGACATTGAGATAAATGCAATTTTTCAGGCTGGAAGCCAGGGAGAAATCAGGGCTTCATTGGAGAAGGAAGAGATAGGAAAGAGAAGCCCAGACCTTCGCCAAAGCATACTGGACAAGTGCAAGGGGAAGACAGCAGGAGTTCACACAGGCAGGAAGCACAGGCTCCACCCCAGAGCTGCTTTGCCACACCAAGAGGCTCTGTGTCTATAGAGGGAGATGGTGGGCTGAAGAGCAGAGCTCATACTCCCATCTTAGTAAGCCAGCCTCTGAAAGCATGGCCTGCCTCTTCATCAAAGGTAAGAAGCAAGCTACATAAGGGGATGAGAGAAGCATCATTCTACTTTATTTTCAGTCATAACTGGGGAGAGATGACTTGAAGGGAAGGCAAGGTGCTATCAGAGTTCTGAGCCCATTTGTAAGGCGATGGACAAATAATACCAATGAATATCCCTCTCTATGCTGTTGATCCACACAAGACATACTGAGTATGAAAGACCCAAAGGCTGTCCCTTCCGCCTGTCACTACCACTGCCCTACATAAACTATGCTCAACAGCTACATAGGAGTCTAATCCACTATGCTGGGCAAGTACCATGGTCCCCTCTATCCCACCATCCTGCAAAAGTAGGTGACAAGATTTGTAAGACATCCTAGAACTCATATTTTAATTCAATGTCTTATGTACAATGACATTTTTGAGTCCAATCTATAAAATTACTACTCTACATCCAATAGACTCACACATCAATCCCAACAACTATGGCTTATTACATACTTAAAGTTTACACAGTGATCCCTCATACATCACTGTGGTGAATTCTCATTACTACCTTTGACACAAATAGTTCTATTTGTGTCATTATGATCCCTAATTCATAGTCAAGGAAATCAAGGAAGAGAGTTTTTACTTCTAAAATAGTTTTATTTATTTGCAAGCAGAGAGAGACAGACAGAAAGAGAAAATGGGTGGGCCAGGGCCTCCAGCCACTGCAAATGAACTCCAGATGCATGCACCACTTTGTGCATCTGGCTTTATGCCAGCATTGGATAATCAAGCTCAGGCCTTTGGGTTTTGTGGGCAAGTGCCTTAACTGCTGAGCCATCCATCTCTCCAGCCCCCATGATAACAGACTTTTAAATTATGTTCATACACAAGCATATACCTGGAATACTGATATACCATACACCTTGGAAAAAATACCTTCAAAAAAGAAGCCCACACAAATTAATGGCCAATATTCAAATAGAGGGCCCAAGATCCCACAAACTCTGTAAACCCATTTATTTAACCTGCAGAAATAACAGAGACTATAACTGCTCAGGATCAGACCTCTTGCTGCCTGGTTGGAGCTGAATAGCCCACTGGATGGGAAAGAATGAGCTGAGCTCTGCCACCACAGGAGCCAGCCATCCTCATTCAGGTCCTAGCCTCTGCTCAATTGGTCACCAAGAAAAGGATCTTGGTCATAGGAAAGTGTGCAAGGGCACATGTTTCAGAAAATGGATGTGCCCACCTCCTCTGGCATTCCCTGGCACTGTGACCAGTCTCCAATCTCTCTGAGCCTCAGCTTCCTCTTCAGTAAAATGGGAGGTGAAAGGCTGGAGAGATTGCTCAGTGGTTAAGGCATTGGTCTACAAAGCCTAACGATCCCGGTTTGATTCCCCAGTACCCACGTAAAGCTGTACGCACAAAGTAGCACTTGCATCTGAGTTCATTTGCAGTGTCTGGAGGCTCTGGCACACTTATTTTCTCTGTCTCTCTCTATCTCTCTCTGCTTATAAATATATAAAAATATTTTTAAGTGGGAGGTTAAGTCTTATCATTACCAAGTTCCTGGAACTGCTGGCCTCACTTCTGGCCTAGATGCCATACACACAGCCTTCTCTGCTGCCCTCACAGACCTCAACACAGTGTTCATGACTGCTCTGTGGATAAAAGTCCTGGGCTTGAACTAGGCCTACAGTACTTTCCTTCAGCCCACATGCACACTCACTACCTTCTTTTTCCCAAGGGCTCTGGAAGCTAGACGCAATGATTGTAATCTTGACATCCTTGTTGCTTTTTCCTGCTGTGGCCAAGAAGAGTGGAGTTTACATGATCCCTCAAAAAGAAAATCTCCTTGTTATAACTGATCAAATGTTCTTATGCCCTGGAAGGTTGCAAGGCTGCATTCTGGTCTCTTCTTTGGACATCTTATGCTTTCATGAGAAGACCAAGCCTCCTAAATTCCCTAGACAGTCTTTTGCATATAAAGTGGAGATAGTGGTAATGCCTTCCTTTTAGGGTTGTTGTGAGGATGAGATAAAGTCTTTAGTACAATGCCTACACCTGGTAGCTCTCATTATTCTTGTCACTAATTGCAATGAGTAGATCCATGGATGTCCAGTGCTATGGGAACACTGAAGGCAATGGAGCTTGTTGTAGTCTGTTTCCCGTTGCCATAGCAGAGTAACTGAGATTAGGAAACTAGTTAAGCAAAGAGGTTTTTCTTATGGTTCTACAAGCTAGGAAGTTCACGGTTGGGTGGCTGCATCTGGCAAAGGGCGATATGCTTGCTGCCTCATCTCCATGGCAGAAAAACGGAATAGAAGGTTGGTTCATATGACAAAGTTTACATGGTGAGAGAGAAAGCAAGACAAAGCTGAGGAAATCAAACATGCATTATAACAACATGCTCTCATCATAACTAACCCACTCTTGCAGGAGCATATTAGTCCTGTCACGAAGGTGGGCCCTGCTAACTTTCAGCACTTGCACTGAAGATTGGGTCTCCACAATGACTTCCAGGGGACAAACCATGTGCAGAGAAAATATCTGTGTGCAGTGCTCTCTAACTAGAGAAAATAAGTGAAAGGAAGAAGCAGTACATGTGTTGGTTGCTCATGGACAAGATGCTCTGTTGATTCTCACTGCAGGACTCAGTCAGGGAGGAAGGTTTTTCTTTGACCATCATCAACTGCTCAAGTGCTCAACACAAGCTGCTGTGGGTGGAGAGAGGGAAATAGAGGCTCCACATCCACTCCTAAAGACTGCGCAGGTAGAAAAGAAGGAAAGTCTTCATGGTGCAGTGAACGGCTTCTATGAAGGAGCACGGTCGTTTACAGGAGTGGGGAAGGAAAAGTCAATGTGTGTCTGTAAATTATTTTTCAAAATTTTTCTTATGATGATATGACCTTGGTAGATGAGAAGAGGACAGCACTGATTAAAGTAAGTTTTGGTAGACCACAAGTCCATTTTGTATGTGAGTACGTGTGTGCAGGTACGTGTGTGGGAGCATGTGGGGGGTGCATACGCATGTGCATGGTTCATGTGGAGGTCACAGGTCAACACCATATGTCTTCCTAAATCACTCTTCTCTTTATTTTTTAAGACAGTTTCTTGCTGAACAGACAGCACACAGGTTCAGCTAGAGTAGCCAACCAGTAATCCCAAGGGATCCTCCGGTCTCCACCTTGTCAGAGCTGGGATTGCAGGCATGCACCATCATATCTGGCTTTTACATGGGTGCTGGGGATTCAAGTGTCATGGTTTGATCCAGGTGTCCCCCATAAACAAATGATCGATCCTCAGCTGATGGCAGTTAGGGAATTACAACCTCACTAGAGTTGTGTTGTCGGGGGCAGGTTTATGGGGTTATAAGTCAGCTTCCCCTTGCCAGTGTTTGGCACACCTTCCTGTCGCTGTTTACAGTGCTCTGGTGGAGGTGATGTCCACCCTCTGCTCATGCCATCGTTTTCCCTGCCAAGATGGAGTCTCCCCTCAAGTCCGTAAGCCAAATAAACCCATTCCTCCACAAGCCACTTTTGCTTGGGTTCTTTCTGAGCAGCAACTAGAAAGCTGACCACAACACCAAGTTCAGATCCTCATTCTTGCATGGCACCTCTTTACCCACTGACCCTTCCCCTCAAGCCCCCGCCCTTGTTTTCAATGTGTTAATTCAGCAAGCCAATGAGAAATAAACTCCACTTAGGAGCTGTCAATCAAAGAAGAGACAGATGCTGAGAAGTGGGGCTTAACTTGATACAAATAAGGAAAACAAGATGGCTGAGCTTGCTCACTGTTCTCATACTTATCTTGTCTTTTCTTGTGATGCCTAAAAGCCAGCGAACTTCTATATGTTCTCAATACATCCATCCCAAGAAAGGACACCAGACAATGTCCTGCCTTGAGACCAAAATAGAAAATGAGAGGGCATGAGGAGCTTTGCCTGGCTGTCCCCCTTGATCTGTGCCCCTCATTAAATAGTACTATCTAGAGAGCTTAGTACTTAAACACCTGCTCCCATGGGTACGAGAGGCTTGGGATAAATCACTGTCTTCCTCCACCCCTTTTCATCTCGAATTCCCTTAGCTGATCATCTGGAATAGTAAATGGCAGAGAACAGAGGGCCCTGAATGCTGGCCGGGTACCTTGGACAGATAGAGGAGCTCCAAGAACTGACATCAGGGTTTTAGGATGCGGCTGGTTTAAAAGTGGCAGTGAAGCCGAGCGTGGTGGCACACGCCTTTAATCCCAGCACTCGGGAGGCAGAGGTACGAGGATTGCCATGAGTTCAAGGCCACCCTGAGACTACATAGCGAATTCCAGGTCAGCCTGGACTAGAGCGAGACCCTACCTCAAAAAAAAAAAAAAACAGAAAAAAAGTGGCAGTGGTGGAGCTGGGTGACAGAAGCGTGGGAGCTGCTCTACTGCACAAAAGCTTTATTGTGACATAAGGAAGGACCACAGGCGTCAGTGGGCTTTGTGTACATGGACAGCAACAGGTAAATAAAAAAGCAACTCAGCATTAGAACTCAGCCTACTGGCGTGGGAGGAGAGCAACAAGAGGCCCTGGTTGTCAGCCTAACTGGTCCACGTAGAGCAGGTGTTAACGCAACCCTTGTTGAATGAGCGATGCCATGTGTAGTAAACAAAGATGAGTAAAACATGGCCGTTTCCTTGAGGAAAAACAGAAAGCAAATACACAATGGGGAACATGCTAGGTCAAAGGTAGGTATGGAAGCCTGCCTGGGACAGCTAGGAAAGGGAGTTGGTACATGATCTGGTCTGGCTATGAAATATCCCTCATAGGCTTCTGTGTTGGAACACTTGGTCCCCAGTTGGTGGCACTCTTTAGGGACATTGTGGAAACTCTAGGAAGTGCAACCTTGCTGGAGGAAGGTCACTGGGGGTGACCCTTGAGGTCTTGTAGCCCAGCCCCACTTCCTGTTACACTGTTTGCTCCTTGTGGAGGCAGCACGACCACCCTGGCCCTGGATTCTTCTGCTATACCTTCCCGGCTCTGAAGGACTGTGTCCCCTGGAGTTTCCTTTCCTCCTTAAGTTGTTTCTTGCAAGGTGTTTGGCCACAACAAGACATAAAGTAACTTAAGCTGTATATAAGAAAATTCTTGAAATGATAACCATTAATGTAGAATTTATAAAATGAAGAAATGATTGTGAGTCCCACTCCTTCACCATATGAGTGAGTTTATTGATCTATTGGGGAAGTTTTAATTGGGATAAAAACACACGGTTTTCCTTTCTCTTAAGTCTTTTCCTGCGATTATAAAGCAAAAGACTGTGGCCATGACCGATAAAAAGCTCACTTTCCCCAAGATGCTGTGCCTCCTTCAGTGGCAGGAGGAATCTTCTTTTTGTCATCTAAATTCTCATTTCTCTATTTTTTCTAAGTCCTGTCTTTTCTTTTTTCTATATTTGTTAGGAAGTTGCCATTTTTACCTTTTCCTCTCTTGGAGGCCCTGGATGGATCACTTTCTCTCCTTTTCTCTGGTGTTCATACCAGAAACTATTCAGGGAATTTCCCATCATCCTTCATAGCCAATAACGATTTATGCCCATCATTCTTTTGTTCATTCAACAAATGTTTGTTGAATATTAGCCATATGATTGGTCTGGAAGTTATGAATTGAACAGTGAAGTCTGGATCAATGGGAGAAATAGACAATAAGTAATTAAACAAATGACTGTTACTGTGTTGTCAGGCAGCTGAAGTTCTTGCTCAGGAAAAGAGCAGGATTGTGCACATTCAGAACCTTGGACAGAGGGGCACGAGGTTGGGACTGCTTCTCTGAACATTAGAACAAAGAAGACACTTAAGTAAGAGAATAGAAGGTCAGGAGCTGGTAAAAAGACATGGTCCCAGGTGACTGTCCTGTCCCTGGTCCAATGCCAAGTGTAGGATGATACTTTTTCCTTGGAGAGACATGAACTCACATCTCTTCACCCCAGATAGGACACGGATGGCAGACTAAAACACAACTGTACCAGTACTGGTTCTAGTGAGCCCACGAGTTCATTGGGGTTGCTTACAGAGCAGGGTGAAGGTTGCTTCCAGGATCATGGATGGCTCAAAGACAGCCGCATCACCAAAAAGCCACCCAGCACAGATGACGACCCACACAGAAGCACATCTCTGGAGCTCACTGCACAACCTTCAGGTAGCTTGGCAGGTCTGCTGGGTCTCCTCCCAAGCAGTTGTTTAACCTTTATATAACCTTGGGGAGGAGAATTGCAACCTTTTCCTAGGACTTGTTTTCCTCCAGACAGCCTCCTCTCTTCAGAAAGGAAGGTTTCAATTCAGAGAAAATTGCTACACAACACTGGTCAGTCTCCCCTTAATAGTTGTTTACTACTCCTACAACCTTGGGGAGTGGTCATGTGACCTTTTACATTTCAGCTTTCTCAGACTTGACAACCCCCAGAGTCTCCTGAGCCTCTCTCCTTTCTTCAAGAGGGCAGATTTCAATCAGCAGACATTTGCTATACCACAGTGACCAAGACGGCAAATGGTTCTAGTCTTCATAGAGCTGGTGAACATAGGAGGGCCTATGGCTACAGTGGAGTGATCAGGTGAAACAGTGGTCAGTAACAAGAATGACAGATAAAGGCGATTGGAGGCCCTTTCAGCTGTGTGTGCACTAACTGTGGGGACATGCCTATGAAGAGTTTAGAGCAGAGGAGGGGCACGCTATAGTCTGTGTCTTGACAGTGTGGTGCTGTAGCTGGGATTCTTGGGCAAAAGCCTGGGATTCAGCAGCCCTAGCAGACTAAGCTCAGCCACCCACCCCAACGTTGATTAACGAGACGAGTGATGGTTGATTAACGAGACGAGTGATGGCAGAGAGAGATTTACTCAGTGTGGTCACATGGGGAAAAACAGGTAATGGGATTCAGGGACTTCAAGTCCATTTTTAGAGGACTGACATGTGCTTTCAGTTTAAATGAAGAATTAGAGCAAGGGAAAAGAGGTATACACAATCATGGTTTGATGCAGGTACCCCCCATAAACTTATTGTGTTCTGAATGCTTGATCTCAGCTGATGGCAGTTTTGGAATTGGATCCTTGTTGGAGGTGTGTTGTTGGGGGCAGGCTTATGGGGGTTATAGCCAGCTTCCCCTTGCCAGCTTTTGGCACACCTTCCTGCTGCTGTTTGCAGTGCTGTGGCTGAGGTGATGTCCACCCTCTGCTCATGCCATAGTTTTTCCTACCATCAAGGAGCCTCCCCTCAAGTCCATAAGCCAAAATAAACCTTTTCCTCCAAAAGCTGTCTTTTGATTGGATTTCTTGTCTTAGCAATGAGAAGCTGACTACAACAATAATTAAGCCTGGTGGAGACATAGTCTGGTTGGTTATTGACTCAGTTCTGGTTCTGCAAGGTGGTCCAAAGAAGTTCTTCTCTGCATCATGTTTGAAGTTCTCAGTCTGGTTCCCACTCGAGGGAACAGCCTCACTTTCATGGCTAATTCCTTCCTGTGGAAGGTGGTGTGTTCTGTGAGCCTTTTCTCTTGCAGGAATTTGAGGAGATGGCATGGTTAGGACAATGACTTATCTTCTGGTTTTCTGTCTTGAAGAGGATGAGTTAGGTTAGGAACACAGACATTCCTTGAGTGTTCAACACGCAGAGTCAAGCAGGAAGCAGACCCAAAACAAAGGAGACAGACACAAAATAAAGACAGAAAGATACCCAGCTTTCATCTCTTTGGTTACCTTGTTGGAACCATTGAGGCATCAATGCTTTTTAGACAAAGCATTTTCTAGGTGCCTGCTTGAGTTCTTTTTTTTTTTTCTTGTCGATTTTTTCATTATTTATTTATTTATTGTCCATAGTGCATTACATTATTTAGTGGGCAAACAATGAGTTGTTATCCCCAATTCCCGATGCCCCCCCCCATCTGCTTGAGTTCTTGTTGCTGAGCTCAAAGTAGATGGTAGGGAGAAAGACAGGGAGGCTGGCTGAAGACATGCCTGGTAGACTGAACAAGAGATTGTGGTGGCTTGGACTTCAGAGATTACAGTAAGGAAGGTGGTAGGTAACAAGTGATGGAAAAGCCAACACAACTTATTTAAAGAATGGGATATAAGAAATTAGAAAAGATAAAATCTAAGGACTACATGGATTTAGCCAAAGCATCTGAGTGAATGGGAGATTCCATTCACTGAGTAAGAGTGGAAAAGTGGGTTTGGCATGTGGAGTCTATGGAAACAAAGTGTGAATGACGGAGATTTCCACTAGGCATCCTGTTGGTGATATAGTAGGTCTAAGAGGTATAGATGTATGACTTTGAAGAGTTGGGTAGTGTGGTGGTTTGAGTCAGGTGTCCCCCATAAACTTATGTGTTATGAATGCTAGGTCCCCAGTTGGTGGCAATTTGGGAATTGGAGTCTCCTGGAGGTGAGCTTTTTGGGGAGGACTTATGGGTGTTAGAGCCAGCTTCCCCTTGCCAGTGTTTGGCACACTCTCCTGCTTCTATTGTCCATCTGATGTTGGCCAGGAGGTGATGTCCATCCTCTGCTCATGCCATGTTTTCCTCTGCCATCACAGAACTTCCCCTCAAGTCTATAAGCCAAACCCATTCCTCCCATGAGCGGCTTTTGGTTGGGTGCTTTCTGCCAGCAACCAGAAGCTAACTGAAACAGGTAGTCTTATGGGAGAGGGGGGAATAACACTAGACACAGTCCTGGGGACCAAGAAAAGCACATTCCCCAGCACAAAGTCTGGTGATGTGGAGAGCTGATGAAAAAGAGCCAACACTTGAGTATACTTCAGAGGAAAACTAAGCCATTGGGGTGAGCCGGATGCCATTAAAGCAAGAAAACAACAGAACTCCTATGATGCGACTTGGAGGATTCAGGAAATGATGTCATGGAGAGATCACAGTCCCACAGGACTCAAGGAAAGTTGCATGATAAGTGATGAGACCAGAGGTGATCTTGAACAAGGAAGGACAAGTAAGGTCATACAAGGAGTTGTTTATCCATCCACCTCTTACTCCCAGGCAATCTCTCCATGGCAACAAAAGTCCATGAAGACTGACTTCTCTAGAACCCCCCCCCGTAAGTCATGGCAGCTCAACATAAAGGAGAAGTTCCTAAATGAGGCCCCTGAAAAATCCTAAACATTCATGTCTTCCAAAACACAAGACCTGGGCTTCTCAAGGTCATGCCAACACTAACTTGGTGGCCAAAGCTCTGCTACTAATGGTTCTACCCTGATCTCAACAGTATTTCCTAAATGGCCAAGGCTAGTGTGATCATCCCAACTCAGGTTAGGAAAGGGAGGGTGGTCATGGGCTCTACCCCAAGTCCATGGATAGAGGATGAAAACACAAAACCAAAAACCTAGAAGATCTTACAGCATGGTTATAAGCCATGACAGCTGCAAAGAAAAGGGGAGTGAGGCTCAGTGGAAGGTGGAGGCCAGCACTTACCCTGAAAGGACAGCTGATCTGTGCAAAGCTCAGTGGAGTCGTAGGGCGGCCATGGAAAAGTTGGGTTTCTCCTTAAGAATGGAGATCATTCACTTGACCACCTGCAGTGGTGGGAAAGAGTCTGCTCATCTGGACTGGAATTCATCAATTTAGCAACGTGCCCCGTGGGTGAGAAAGAACCATTTATTCCTTATCATCATCCTTAAGATTCTGAATCGGAAGGTGACGGAAAACCCCAAGCTCATCCCAGAGGGATGAGGGAAAGGAGAGAAAAACACCAGAAAATAAATTCATCTCCCACCCCCTCCTCCAGAGACAAAAGA
Organism: Zapus hudsonius; assembly: GCA_004024765.1. Lineage (NCBI taxonomy): Eukaryota > Metazoa > Chordata > Mammalia > Rodentia > Dipodidae > Zapus > Zapus hudsonius. The sequence goes on along the minus strand of PVHP010001014.1, from coordinate 72,411 downwards.
CCAGGGCTTGATCCAGAGCTACAAAGACTGTTCCTTTCAAGGCTGAGCTAGTTTGTCAAGACATTCAAGTCAAGTAGTGATAAAAATCCCACTATTCACTGGTATATTAATGGCTTCTCCACTATATGCAGATAGGTAAAAGCATCGTATCTTTATTTGCATTTCTTTTTCTATTGCCTGCAGCTCACTGAATTTCTCCCTTATCTGCCAAGAAATGTCTACTTTTGAGGTATTCTTTCATTTCCTCATGCCATTGGCTGTCAAACAACTTAATAACTTGGCCATCATGGAAGTCAAATATAGTTTATTAAAAATGCATGTCTCGGTCAGTAAGATGCCCTTTGGCGGTCTTCAGACCTTGATGATTCTGTCTCAGAGTTTGGGAACACAGTCTGGTCTTGGCTGGCCAGCTGCACCGCCTCTCTGTAGATCATGCAGGCTGCTGGAGGATGCCAGGGGAGACAGAGAAGGGAGGTGGGAGCTGTCCAAGGAGGAGGTGGAATTGGACCACATACATGTCTGAGTGAGGAAGTGGGACCTAGGCCTGTGCACCACAGGGTGCCAGCAAGGAAGGAGGTAATGAGGATGGGCCTGGTGCCCCAGGAAGGGGAGGGACAACAGTGGTTGTGTCAAGTCAGTGCACTGGGATGATGAATCATGCCGGAGATGGCTCGCATAGCAAGGAGACATCGCTATTTACAGGGCCTAATGAGGCATCTGCAGTCACAAATTCAGAGTGGGATGTTGTTGTGCTGAGGAGGAAGTGAGGAGACTGAGCAGAAACCAACAAAAGATGATGGTTGCTTTTCCATCATCTCCCCCAAGAAGGGTGACACCAAACCAGCTCCCTTGGGATATGTGAATCCTTTCCCAAAACTACATTAGAGAAGCCCTACAACCTGCCTGAGGCCTCTTTTCCAAGGCCCCTCATGGCTTCAGCTTAAAGGTTCATTATTTTACACTCCATGGTGGAGATGAAAAACAGCTTTATACAACTCTATGACACACACTCATTCTTGCAGACTTTACTATGTCCTCCTTAGTTTCCTGTCCTTCATGCCCATTGACCCCAAATCTTCTACTGGAACACCTTTTTATTGCTTCCCCTTTCACTGCCTCTGATTTTCCACTTGATTTTAAGTAATATGCCTTCTGGACTTAATCTGCTCAGAAACATTGAGCCCTCAGGTATGCTGGACAGTTCCAGCTTGCTGCAGAAGGGAATGTAGACATGGTTTTTCCAAGCTACAGGAAGATCGAATGATGGCAGAAAAGTTCTCAGTAAGAAGAGCAGGTGCTGGGAATCCACAGGAGCGAGAGAACACTGGCTGGAGGAGCGGGTGAGCTGGGATGTGAACCGGGTAAGAGAAAATAGTGAGAAAAAAAGCTGGGTGTGATGGCACACACCTTTAAACCCAGCACTTGGAGGCAGAGGTAGGAGATCAGCATGAGATCAAGGTCAGCCTGGGACTACAGAGTGAATTTCAGATCAGCCTGGGCTAGAGTGAGACAAGAAAGAAAGAAAGAAAGAAAGAAAGAAAGAAAGAAAGAAAGAAAGAAAGAAAGAAAGAAAGAAAGAAAGAAAGAAAGAAAGAAAGAAAGAAAGAAAGAAAGAAAGAAAGAAGAAAGAAGTGAGAAAGAAAATTAGAAGTGAGGAAGCCAGGGAAGTGAGGGAGGTCATGAGAAAAAAGTGAGGAGAAATAAGTGAAGGAGGAGCTGAATAGAATCAAGAGTCAGGGAGGAGAAGACGGAGCAGACACCAAAACGACAACATGGAAAAAGACAGGAGGGAGGCCCTTGAAAGACAGAAGACTCATCGCTAGGCAAAGTGAGGGCCGAGGAAAGAGTCAGCCTGGTTTGGCCAGGATCCTCTGTTGGGAAAACCAGGGCAACTGCCCCCAACAAGGCAGCTGAATGAGCCGGGCACCAAGTTCCTTTGCCTTGAACTTATTTCCTGAAGTCAGAAGCTGTAGACAGACACTGCCATGGCACAGGTATGGCTTTGTCACAAGCACCTCCTGTTAGATACCTAAGGATGCCAAGAAAATGAGGGCACAGTATAAGAGAAATAAAAAGGGAAACAGAGGCAGGAGGCCTAAACAGAACCATAGGGAGGAGAGACAGAAGACAGGACAGAACAAAGAACCTAGGGGGATGGCGGGGAGTCTGACAAGGAAGGGAAACACAAGAGTGGGAGACTGAGAGAAAGATGTCTTGAGAGTGAGAGGATCGTGAGAGCAAAGGAGGAGACAGAGAGGAAGGGGAGAGAGGAAAAGATCTATGGCATGGAGGCCGAGCTGCAGAAAATGGAATAGGTCTTCGTTTTGAACTTTTGCCAACATCTGAAGAGGCGATTCTGCTATCAATTTTTCACCCGTCACGAAGACAAGCTGAACGAGCTAAGTTTTACGTTTTCTTGATTATAGAATGTTCCATTCTTGTCTGAACCAAGAGAAACTGGATTTCTAAATGAGCCAAATGCAGTTAGGACAAGCAAAGGAAGGGAAGCAGGGTGGGGAAGATGTGCCATTAAGGATGAGAAATAGAGTCGTTTAGTAACACCCTGCAGGGCTGCAGGAAACACTTCCTTATGCATTACTGTCACTCCCTGGGTGGAGGGCTCAGTGCCTTGACATAAGGGCATCCATTGTCCTGAGGTTCTACGACTAGCCCAGCTGCCTGCAAAGTCTTCCTTTCACCCCCTATGTCCTCTGAAATGCCTGGGGCAGAGACTTCAGAAAATCCAGGCAGGGTTGAGCTGAGGTGAGGAAAGGGGTCGGCACTTCTGGTCTTGAATCGGTTTTGTCCATGGGAACCCCACCCCTGCCAATGTCTGCCCTTGAACTTACTGGAATAGTGGCACTCAGAAAGAGGGGCACAGTGAGGACGAGGAGATGGCACCACGCTCCACTGCACCTCTCCCCAGAATGCAATGTGTCACGAGACATCGGGAGATGGCAGCGAAAGTTCAAGGAAAAACACAGCGTTATTTATGGCTCTAGCATCTGTTGTCAGATGAGAAACAGAGACCTAATCTGCGGCGGATCCAGCAGCCTGTACCAGCACAGATGGGGAGGTGTGTGCCATGCTCAGTCCTGTTCAACTCTTAATTTATTATTATTCCTCCTCTCCAGATCCCATCTACCAAGCAGACATTTGTCCTGCCACCATGCCAGCAGCCCCGGGTGGGTGGACAGGGAGCCGAGAGTATCCTTCTGCTAATGCGTACTTATTTCTGCTTTAGGAGAGAAGATTGTGGGCAAACTTAACGAGACCACTGAAAGAGGAGCAAAGGGAAAATTCCAGCCTAAGTAAATCAGGGTTGAATGACAATGGGCTAGTCCTGAAGTCCAAAGACTTAAAAGGTTCAGACTACTCCTGTCCCAACCAGGGAGTCACCTTGGGCCAGTCAGTATGACTGGTCTGTATGTTCCTACTGCCAAATGCTTGTGATTTTGTCATTATTCATCCCCAAGTAACAAAAATGCCTGCTCAACCTGAGAATAAGAAAGAGAGCACAGAATCTGGAGCCAGTCGGTCTGGGCTCAAGTTCTAACCTGCCAGGTAATCAAAGGCCTCGCTGGCTCTTGGCCATCACAGGAGGGATAGATGAGTTTCCCAGGCTTTTCCCTCCTGTGAAGATTCTCCAGTTCCATATGGAGAAAATCTGCATGGTATCAGGAAGGAAGCATGAAGCCAGTCTATGGTACAAGGTTAGACTTGGTTGAATGAATAGCATCAGCCTCCAGTGATTCCTGGGCCATTTGGTGTCCTCAGCATGGTGTGGGGCAGACAGACACTCACCCTATTCTGCTGCATGCTGGGAATGACTCCCTCATCTAACACCTCTCACATCAGCATCGGCCTGGCTTCAACGTCCTTTCCTGGGAAATGGGCAGAGATGGGCAGAGGAGGATGAGGTGGATCCGCTGGAGGACGGAGGCTGCTCAGACAGTATTTGGTGGAGATTCAACCTGGCCTTGAATCTCCTGGCTTGTGCTGATTGGACTGCCATAGAGGATTTTTTAAGATGGAGCCTTAATCCCGAGAGACATCTTATTTTCTCATTTGAGATGCCTCTCATCTGAAAGATGCATCAGCAAATTTCTGTTTCATTAAAAGAAAGAATTAAATCCCCCAACCTACCATTCTGTACTGTGGTCTGTGTGTTTCAGAGGCAGTGACTTGGCGAAGCTCACAGTCAAGGTCAATGGACTGAGTCACCCCCAGAGATCAGGACTAATAGACTTTCTCCTTCATCTGACTGCAGGCACACTGGCTGGGAGCCACTGGCCCCAGGAGGGCTACACACATCATGAAAACTAGATGCTGTAATAATGGCAAATAAAGACCTGGAGCGAAGCTGCAGGTAGACAGATGTTTTGATTGACTAGACACAGGTGTCTGTCGCTAGTGCCTGAGTGGAGCTGGGCGATGGGAGCATTGCATCTTACCTCAGCTCCCATTCCCAGAGGCAGTCAGCTGCACCTCACCTGTGCATTCAGCATTCCTCACTGCTCCAGCAATCAGAAGGGACCAGAGGCTGAAGATGACTAATTAGCATTTGCAAGTGACCAAGCAGGACCTCATTTTCCTCCAGGCTTTATTCTTTCCCTGAGGTATCTGACTAGAAGGGAGGGGAAGACAGGATTGGATGCCCCTAAATAAGACCTACCAGGGAGGTGTTTGGGGTGCTTCTGTTGAGAGCAGAACTCTGCCCAATGGCTGGATCAGAACCCTGAGCAAAAAGGAGAGGCAGACCGGCAAATCTGTTTCTCCCAGGCTGCTAAGCAGAAGCCTCCAAGGAAGGTAGCTTCCTCATTTGGCAGGATGATGAGGTGGCCCCTTACTCCAGGCCTGGCAGGTTCTGTCTGCAGCCTGAATTTCAGCAGTTGATTTTTTCCTATGTTGGCACCTGTTTGCAGCTTGTACCAACTAATGTCTGTCAATGGACTCATTATCATCAAGGATCAGAAATTAAGAAATTATGAATGTGTAGCCACTTCTGTTCTCATCCTAATGGTTTGTGTATTTAATGGTTTGTTTATTATTTAATGGTTTGTTTACTTTATTGGTGGCATCTGTCCTCATTGGAATGTCACAAATTAGAAATTGGACATGTGCTTGTGTTTCCTTGAGGTCTGTCCATTTCTATCACCTTTGATTTGGTAGCTGACCCTAATGAGGGTAGCAGTCATTGTTTAAATAGATTACAGGTAGGTAGATAAATAGGGAGAAAGAGTGTGAAATAGAAATCATCAGTTTTCCCATATAGCAAAGGCTGTAGAAAACATATTTATTGAAGACACTAACAAAATATAGTGTTGAAAAGCAGACATTCAGTTGGGTGTGGTGGCTCATCTTGCAATCCCAGCACTCAGGAGACTGACTGGAAGACCAGAAGTTCAAAGCTAGCCTTGGCTACATAACGAGTTCCAAGCAAGCCTGGGCTAAATAGTGAGACTCTTTCTCAAAGATAAAAAAAGAAAAGAAAAAATAATGTTTAAGTTGGACATAATAGCTTTCTATATTAGAATCCAATCTTTAAACTGTTTTTAAATTGTGAAGAACAATGTACATAAATAGAAAATGGAAAAATAGATATGTATTTTATCCAATCATGTAAAAATAAATTAGTCTTCCCACACCACCCATTTCTTATTTTTCCTTTACCTCATTCTGCTTTCTGTCCTCAGAAGGAACCATGGTCGTACAGTTCTGTCTTCCATAGCAATATTTTAGAAACTTTGTTATAAATTTACAACAAAAATCTAAATATTATATATTTAGATTATCAAACTAAATATCTAAACCAAACAGTAGAATTGATTTATCTGCTTTGAACTGTGCATAATGGAGAGGTATGGCCTGCCGATTCTCTTTGCTTAACAATGGGGTTCTGTCAGATTTATCTGCACTGTTTCTTGCCTTTGTGGTTTCTTCCTTTTTGTGATGTGTAGTCTTATTAGTGTGTAGTTTGCCATAACTTGTTCACCCAACTTCATGTTGGCCAATTTTCAGGATGTTTCCAGTCTGAGGCCATTAAACTTATAACAATATTATGTTCTGAACTGCCTCCCATGGGCACTGTAGGGCACCCACCCAGGAGGGGGTTACTGAGTCTACATATATCGATTGACATTAAACATATTGTGTGAACGGATCACTCCAATATACCCAATGATGTGAACATGGATACGCAGTGCCACGGAAAGAGCAGCACAATGACATGAAACTTCTCAGCACATCCTTTCCATATGTCTTATTGTAAACATTCTATCCTGCAAGCTGATGAATATGGACCAATAGTTCACTGTGGCTTTAATTTGAATATACCTGGTTACTAGTAAGGCTGAGTATCTTTTCAAATGTTTAATTGGCTATTTAAAAGTGCTATCTAGTATTTTGCTACGGTTTCTTCAGCTTTTCTTATTGCTGGGAATTGATACATTATGAAGTTCTTGAACAGATGTAAGGGCACTGAATGTTCTAACCTAGAATATGATGTATGTTCATGTTTTATTGGAGCCTTCGGATGGGCAGACTCACAATTCCATGGTTTTCCATGCTTCAGTCTTTTAATTGATGTCTAATTCATTTTATGTCCCAATGAAAAGAATCTCCCTTATACACTCCAAATTTTAAGTTAAGATTTTCTTTTGTATCACACACACAGAGTTTTTTTTTTTTTAATAGATTTGAGATCAATGTATCTGGTGCTAGAAAGAGGCTCATTTTCAATACAGAGATTTTTCTGACACTTTACAGTAGAGAGCCAAACCATGGGGCATCTTGCTCCCTGGTACCCAGAAGGTTCCAGAACAATGTGGGCATGATCCACCAGGGATGCTACCTGGGATATCTGCCTTAAGTGGTCAACTCAAAACTTTAGGAGTCTAAGACTTTATTTACTAGTCAACTCTACTTTGGTAAGTATTGAATTGTAACCTACAGTAGGAGCTTTAGCCATTGGGAAAAAATCAGGATACATTTAAATGCTTGTTTCTATAAACATTCATATGTATATATAGCCCATACAGGGCCTCTCTTCTTCTGTGACCCATACCTGGTTCCCAGAAGGGTCCTCAGATGGTGTATGAAGAGTTAGCCAGTGGTTAAGGGCATGCTATGTGGCGGCAGCTCGCTGGCTGGGACTGGGGCTGAAAGCTCTTGATGTGACCATGGATGTGCAGTGCCACAGAAAGACCAGTACAAGGGTGTGTGGGCGGTGTGGAGGTCACACCCTGTTCTGCCCTGACTCAGGAAGACAGAGCAAAGAAGCAGGCAGCGTATCCTCTGCCAATGCTTGGACAGCAGAGGGGATCTAATCCTAATCCCCAAGCACAGACCTTCCCCAGGTCTGTTTGTCTTCCCCTAATCCTTTAATATTTAAAGCAATTACAATCCTGTTTGAAGAGACTTCCCAGCAGTTTGAGTCTGAGGCCTCTGGAGGGAGGGAGGGAGCTGGAGAAAAGAGAAGCAGGAAGGGAAGGAGGGAGAAGCAAGAGTGACACAGAACCTGGAGAGGAGCTGGAGGACTGAGAGCACACAGGTTGCCAATGGGTGGATTCTAGCTTTCTGGAGCTCCCTACCAAAGAACACTTCTTTACTATTTCTGAGAGAATGAGAATGAGGAAAGAGAACATTGGGCTAAGATCTGGTCCTTGAATAAATGAGCACACTCATTCATTCACTTATTCAGTTGAACACAAATATGAAGCACCTGCTGTCTGGCTGGCCTTGAGCATATAATTACCAAAACCATAACTATAAAAGAATGCCTACTGTATAGTTAGACCTTCTGCAGGAAGACCAGGTCGAATAGGACCTGTCTGCAGGAGCAGAGAATGGGCTGTTTCAATTGTAGGCTACTTTGGCACCATATGGCTCATGCCATTGGCCTTGTTGAAAAAAATATACATAATTTCTATTTCTTCTAGACTGGTATGCTTTTATTCTAGAGCCCCTTGATTTCTACTTTATTACCTTGGCCCAACAAAGTTACAAAGCAATACAATAATGGTGGCTAAGTTGATAACTACCATCTATCATATCACCATGAAGTAACCAAGCAAACAGAAATGAGTGATCACAAAAGCCCATTTAAAGTACAAGCTTAAGGGAAGTACCCTGTGGGTTGGGTTACTATTCTATAGGATATGCACTGAGTTAATAATATAGATGACTGTTGTAATCAACCTCATTGCTGCAACAAAGAACCCAACCATAAGGCACCTGATGGGAGGGATGGATTTATTTTGGCTTACAGACTTGAGGGGAAGCTCCATGATAACCTGGAAAATGATGGCATGAGCAGAGGCTGGACATTGCCTCCTGGCCAACATCAGGGGGAAAAAGCATCAGGAGAGTGTGCCAAGCACTGGCAAAGAGAAGCTGGTTATATCCCCCATAAGACTGCCCCAACAACATAGTTTAAACAAGGCTCCAATAACCCAACTGCCACCAGCTGGGGATCGAACATTCAGAACACATTTGTTTTGGGGGGACACCTGGATCAAACTGTGACAATCTACCCCTGGCACCCACAAACTAATAATCATACATAATATAAAAAGCAATGCATTCAGTTCAACTCCAAAAGTACCCACAGTTTTTATACTCAGAAATTTTTCAATTGAGCCATATTACAAAAAAAATGGCACAGAACACTCATACTATAAAAAATAGTACTGGGCATAGCAAAAGCAGATTATTGAATCACACAAGATTAAAACAAATAGGGCAAACATCAAACTCTAACCTCAAGTCTGATAATAACCAATCACTGATAGGTCTCTCAGAGTTCTGATTTTGCCCTTCCAGCTTGGCTATTCATAGTCTAGGAAAACTTCATCCAGTGCTGGCAGCTCTCCTTGGCAGCCATCCCATAGTTCTGACATTCACTAGGTCTCCACTACAACCCACAGGTCATCCTCATGGCTCCATTGGGCCTCCAAGCAGGCAATCCAACACACCTTCACACTGCCCATGGCCATTTCCAAAAACAAACTGTGTTGCAAATCCAATGACCCTCTCTTCCTGTACTTGTCAAGCTCCATAGTACCAGGTGGGCTACCAACTTGCTAATCCATGGAGGAACAAAGCCAACTTTGAAGAACAGGATACTTCCTTCAACATTCAGGTCCCCTATATCAAAAAAGTCTATATTATTCCTGCTTCCCCAATGCAGATCACCTGGCCCAATCTCAATGGTTGTAATCTCTCAAATAATTGCAGCTGAATGGGCAGCTGTTTGGCTAAAAAATTTCATTTCTTTCTGTGTCATCTCCATCTGCTCATACCAGTCCATTTCTATGCAAAGCAACCCTGCACAAGTTCACAGGACACAGGCAGGCAGAAGGCAGCAAGCCTCTCATATAAACTGCTTCTGGCACAGTCTTGACAAAGTTCTTGCTCACCCTCATAAGCCAAACCTCACAGTCCATAGTTATTACTGCATTCAGGTCTTTCAACTCTGACCAGAATGGTCCATGAAGCTGTACTTACAACCCTGCAAGGTATTTCTTAGGCTGAGGTTTCAAATCCTTCCGCATTCCTCTTGCAAATCAGTCCCAAAAGGCCAAAGCCACAGAATCAGGGTTCCAGCATCATCAATTGATCCCACTCTCTGGTACTAAAACTGTTGCAGTCACCTTTCTCGTTGTTGCACAGAAAGAACACAACCAAAAGCTGCTTGTGGATGAATGAGCTTATTTTTGGCTTATCGACTTGAGGTGAAGCTCCATGATAGCAGGGAAAATGTTGGCATGAGCAGAGGCTGGACATCACCTCTGTCACAGCAGGTGGCAAATAGCAGCAGGAAGGTGTGCCAAACACTGGCAAGGGGAAGCTGACTATAATCCCCCAAAACCACCCCCAATAACACAGCTCTAACAAGGTTCCAATATCCAAACTGCCATCAGCTGGGGATTGAGCATTTAGAACACATTCGCTTATGGGGGACACCAGAATCAAACCATGACAGTGACATGTATCCTGAATCAGTCAAACACACAGGCTCAGAGACCAAAGTCACCATGGTTTCTGTCACTATTATTTCCTGTGACAGATTTGCAGAGTGTATGCATTGAGTCCCTAGGAGCTCAGGCTCTGTGGCAAAGGCTTCCAGGTTCCCAACCAGTAGCAGACAAGGAGAGAATGTTACTGGGACAGTTCCACCATCTCTGCACCCTGAGCACCATCTGGCCACCTTGGACTAACTACTCATACTGGGAGGCCATGAAGCACAAACTGGTCCTGATTGTAAAGAACCAGGGTTGCTATTGTAGGATAGGACCAGAAAGCACTACATGTGTAACTGGGGATGACCCACGGGGTCATTGCTCTGAGTTTTCATGAACTGTGACAAGTGTAAAGGGGCACAAACATAGCCTGATGGGAAAGGAGCTCACACCTCTTAGAGGTGAAGACCTGGGACATCCTGAGAAGTTGACAACCTAACCCAGCTGAAGTTGTAGAGGAGTACGAGGGCACTGTGTGGTGTGCTTGAGGAAGATGATGGATATTATATCGGTCACTAACTGGTAGGCATCGTTGCTTTTTTTCTACTACTTGATGGCTGGCCACCATCTTGAAAAGCTGGACTGGCTATCTAAGTTGCTAGGCTGTGAGACACACAGAGTGCACTGTAGCCACTCCCCGAGGCTCCTGACTCACAGGTTGGTTTCATCTGTAGATGCAAAGGACAGGAAGTTCTTAGGACACCAGCTTTCCTCTAGTCAAGAACCCACGTGCCTCGGACACACACCCAAAGATCTTTATTTCCTGTGTAGGGACTCTCACCATTGCAGATAGACAAGGAGTCCACTTCCTAACACACATGAGTGGTCCAAAAGTGTGGGCAAGTTTATGCTCTGGGGGACACTTACCCAGTAACACATGGAAGAGACAGGTGATTTCCTTTCTCAGTTTGTTCTGAATGCCATTCAAAATGCTCCTCCCAAAGTCCCAGTCATTTTCACTTGTCACCTCCACAGCACATCCTTAGATTCACCATCCATCCCTACTGCCTGGAATTAGCTCCCAAATGAATCACCTGCACAGATGTGTATGACTCAGGCTTTGCTTCCAGAAGAAGCCCAAGCTAAAAATAGCTCCCCAAACTGTCCTAGCCCCTCCCGCTGTCAGTAGGGTGGCTTGTGCTCGCCTCACTGATCTCTGATTGGGCTGTAAGTGCCTTGAGAACAGAGAGAAAGACTATGGAACAGTGCTGGATGCAAACATTTAATAACGCTTGTTGAATTCAGAAAGAACTATCTCAGAGGTTGCTTTGAGGATGAGATAAGTGAAGCAAGCACTCCAGATGTCAGAAAGGATACTCTACCTCTAGGTTTAGAGAACGTTCTTGAGCTTTCTGTTTCATGTTCAGCAGGACACCTCATGTCTTTTCCCCAGGATTCCTGTGAAGATCAGAGAGCTTCAATCTCCATCACCCCTTTGTTCTCCACAGTCCTGCTTCAACACATCCCTTCTTTTCTTCTTCCCAGAGCCCTGCACTTGGAACTGGGGTCCTTTCTCTCTCTCCTCCTAACTAGGCATGGAAGACAGTTGAGTATGCAGAAGTTAATGGGGTCTGGGGGAAGGACAAACTTTAACAAAGAAAAACAGAATCTCAGGATTTGTATTCTTTTATTTTATTTTACTTTTTGAGGTAGGCTCTCACTCTAGCCCAGGCTGACCTTGAATTCACTATGTAGTCTCGGGGTGGTCTTGAACCTTCCGAGTGCTGGGATTAAAGGTGTGCGCCACCATGCCAGGCAGGATTTGTATTCTTAAATGCTATAAACAGTTCCATGGAGGACATCTGACTTTCCTCGTGTCCCCTTGGGCCCCAGAGTCCCATGCGGTCACCCCTACCCTGCATTTCCTTCTCCTCCACTCTCAGATGATTTCGATTCTCCTTCATATACAAATCTCTATTTATCCTTTAAAAGAATTTTAGAATACTTTAATCAGATCATTGCATGAATATTACTTTTTTTAAAAAAATCAAATAGTGCAGACATTCTCATAACTAAATCAAAAGTTTCCTATTCCTCTCGATATCTAATTCCATTCCCCAGAACACACCATGTCATGGTTTGATCCAGGTGTCCCCTACAAACAAATGAATGTGTTTTCAATGATTGATCCTCAGCTAATGGCAGTTTGGGAATTACAACCTCGCTAGAGCTGTATTGTTGGGGGGAGGCTTATGGGTTTATAAGCCAGCTTCCCCTTGCCAGTATTTGGCACACCTTCCTGCCATTATTTCCAGTGCTGTGGCAGAGGTGATGTCCACCCGTCTGCTCGTGCCATCATCTTCCCTGCCAGGATGGAGTCTCCCCTCGAGTCCATAAGCCAAATAAACCCATTCCTCCACAAGCCACTTTTGCTTGGGTTCTTTCTGTGCAGCAAGTAGAAAGCTGACCTCAACAGTTTTGGTACCAGGATGTGGGGTCTGTTGCTGCTAGAACTCTGATCTTGTGGCTTTGGGCTTTTGAAAGTGATCTGTAGGAGGAATGTGGACGGATTGGAAACCTCATCCTAAGAGATGCCTTGCAATGCTGTGAGTACAGCTTCATGGATCATTCTGGTCAGAGTTGAAAGACCTGAATGCAGTAAGAACTATGGACTGTGAGGTTTGGCTTATGAGGGTGAGAAAGAACTTGGTCAGGACTGTGCCAAAAGCAGTTTGTGTGAGAGGCTTGCTGCATTCTGCCTGCCTGTGTTCTGGGAACCTTGCAGGGTTGTTTTACGTAAAGATGGACTGGTGTGAGCAGATAGAGATGGCATAGAAAGAAAGATCTTTGGGTAGAAACTGCTGCCCGTTCACCTGCAATTTTTTGAGAGATGACAGCCTTTGAGATTGGTCCAGCTGGTCTGCATTGGAACAACAGGAAGAATGCAGACTCTTTGAAGGGGCCTGAATGCTCTCCCCCCCCCCCCCGGATTAACAAGTTGGTAGCCCACCTGGTTCTGTGGAGTATAACAAATGCAAGAAGAGAGGGTCATTGGATTTGCAACACAGTTTTGGTTTTGAAAAATGGCCATCGGCATGTGAAGTAGGTATGCTAGGTTGCCTGCATGGAGCCTGATGGAGCCATGAGGATGAACTGTGTTTTGCTATGGAGACCCAATAACATGCCAGGACTATGGATGGGTGCCAAGGCGAGCTGCCAGAACAGGGTGACGTTTTCCTGGACTCTGAGTAGCCGAGCTGGAGGGGCGGAATCAAATCTCCAAGAGACTTGTTATTAGTTAGAATCATTGAACTTGGAGTTAGAGATTGAGGTTTCCCTGCTTGTTCTAAATCTTGTATTGGTTCAATCTGTTTTTGCTGTGCCTCATGTTTTGCAGTGGTAATGTTCTCTGCCTTTACGGGTTTATTTTTGGTATTATGGCTCAATTGAAAGCTGTGGAGACTTAAGAGTTGAGCTGAACACATTGTATTTACATCATGTATGATTATTAGTTTGTGGGGGCCAGGGGCAGACTGTCATGGTTTGATCCAGGTGTCCCCCACAAACAAATGAATGTGTTCTGGGTAATCAATCTTCAGCTGATGGCAGTTTGGATTTTACAACCTAGATGGAGCTGTGTTGTTGGGGGTGGGCTTATGAGGGTTATAAGCCAGCTTCCCCTTGCCAGTATTTGGCACACCTTCCTGCCACTATTTCCAATGCTGTGGCAGAGGTGATGTCTACCCCTCTGCTCATGCCATCATTTTCCCTGCCAGGATGGAGTCTCCCCTCAAGTTTGTAAACCAAATAAACCCATTCCTCCACAGCTGCTTTTGCTTGGGTTCTTTCTGCACAGCAACTAGAAAGCTGACCACAACACACCACTTCAAGCCATTTTGTTTTGAGAGGTTTTGGTGGTTTCCTCCTTCCCTAAACAATATATTTATGCCTATATTCCTTGATTGATTGACCACAGATATTACCTGTTGATTGCCCACTATAAAATATACAGATTTGTATTCCTATCATGCTAAAGTCCTTTTCTTCTCTCCTGTTGACTTTCATCCTTAATATTTTCTAGTTGTAGTAACTGCATCATCTTTCTAAAAGATGCCTAGAAACACAGATGTTTTGTTTCATCTATATCAGGTAGCTCATCTTACCTTTTTATTTCTATCAATACTTTAGCCAATTTATTTTTCCTTCTACGTCTCTGTCTACTTTTCTATACCTATCAACTCTACCTCTACTTCTGCTATCCAGATAAATAACATTTATGTAATACTCTGTGGTCCAATATCTCCTCTGCATTTTATGCAGGGATTATAAGTAGCTTGAACCAGATTGTCAGTGCACATGAATCAATCTAGCTCTGAGTCATGTAGGACATTCAAATCAATGTGTTCAACTAAGACATTACACTATATGTGTATGGATTACATGTATGTATAATGAATCTTAATAGTAGAATTTATATTGAATATATAATATTTATATTGAATATATATATATATATATACATATATAGTCTATCTCCAAGGCTAATTTGCAGTTTATAGCCTCTCCTACAAGTTATTTGAAAAGTTGAATGCCAGTGAACAATGACAGTGGGCAGTGTGATAACCACTAAATACATCTTGCATCATCTTTCCCTTCCTGTTGGATGGGAAGAAAACTATGGCCAATGCTAGCCAGTGAATTATGAGATGTTTTGTGGGTCATTTTTAGTCTGAGACTGTAAAACTTGGGAGATTTACTGATCTATCTCTTCTTGTGACTGTAGCAGAGGATGTCAAGTATTCTAAACGGTGCAGCTCAGTGCAGCAGAGTCTCCATCACCTTGGCCCCATGTGACTAGGGAGAGCAGGGCCCTGTGCTGACTTGCCTGGGTCACGTAGGGTGACTGAACAACAGATTCTGGTATGCTAAGTTCAAGAGAATTAGGGTTGTTGGCTCATGATAGCTTAATCCATTTTTATTCATGTAGTGTTTAGATTAATATTCTTATAATCATATTATTCACCCCACAGCCAAGAAGTAAGTTAGGATGATATAGTTTTCTCAACAGACCAAAACACTAGCTTTGTCACTTGAAAGATCATGTTCTTGAGATATGGGTTGAATATTATCCTTTATCCCTACTCAAGCCTTGGCTTTAAAAAGCAACAAAGTTTTGGTTTTTTTTTTTTTTCACTAGGAATAGGGATCATTTTCCTCATGTAGCTTTTTGCATTCTCTGAACTTCTTTCTTTTTTAGAGAAAAAGAATAATGTGCCTTCAGTGCATTCTTAAATCATGAGATAATTTATTACAATTATCTCTCCCATTTGCAGGAATCCTTTTTTGTTGTTGTTGTTGTTTATTCTACTAAGGGAAGAAGAACATAGAAGAAATAGCTAGAGGGAGGTGGGGTTGCAAAGAAAGTTTTGATGTTAAGATTCTTCCATGATGATAGGTAGGAATGGTCATCAGAGGAGGGAAGAATGAATACTGGAGAGAGAGAGAGAGAGAGAGAGAGAGAGAGAGAGAGAGAGAGAGAGAGAGAGAGAGAGAGAGAGAGAGAGAGAGAGAGAGAGAGAGAGGTTAGAGATCAGGACCTGGACACAGCAGACGAGCTGGCCGGAGGTGATGAGCAGGAAATGGTGGATGGGAAGATGCAGAGGCGCGTATGTCAAGAAGTTATCTTCTGTTCCTCCCTTTAGTTAGCTCATCGAGAGTAAGGGAGGGGCTTGTGGAAGGCTGAAAAGAGAGGAGGACATGGGGAAGTGGTAGATGAGGAAATGCATAGAATCCCTCACAGGGTCTTTGAGGCCAGTCAACATGGAGACATATTTTTCCTCTTTTGATCTGTGCTAGACTCCGGGGTACTTAGGCTGTGTACAGGACCAAGCCGCTTCCATTCCTTGAGTTAGAATGCTATGTGGTGGGCCTTTCATCTTCAGGATTGCCTTTGGCTATCTTCGGATAGCTTCTTTGGTAATTGCTTCCTCTTTCTTCTTCTTCTTCTTCCTCCTGATTCTTCTTCCCAGTTCTCTTTTTCCCTCCTTCCCTTCCTCTCCCTCCCTCCCTCCCTCCCTCCTTCCCTCTCTTTTCTGCTTTTTCTCTTTTCTCTATACTCTGGGAAGCATCTTTGACCTCATCTTTGAGCTCCTATACTAAATTTTTTATTTTAGCAATATTTTTAATTTTCTCAAAAACTACTTATTCTTTGGTTATTTCTTTTTCATGGACTTTTTATCGTTTTAATTTTTAAATTTTTATTGTTTTGTTTTATGTTTAATGATAAAAAGTTTAATATCAAGGTTAAAATCAGAAACTTGGAAATCAGACTCTGAATTCTAATGTCAGCTTGTTACTTCCTGTTGTGTGGAGAACATGGGTGAGTGACTCGCATCACTGTGACAGCTTCCTCAGAGAAACACCAACATGGCTCTCATGGGTACCAGCAAGTCATTAGGACGAGTACCTAAGTGTAAAGTACTTAAAACCATGCCCGTTCCAGAAAGTGCTGAAGAAGTCCTGATGATGATGGTGGTGGACACAGTACAGATGATTCTCAACTTACTATAGTTAAATTTAAAATCTCCGAAGTCCACGGTGAACATCACAGTTTAGCCTAGACTACCTTTCCCAGGCTCAGAACACTTAGTTTGGCCTCAGCCATCTAACACAAAGCATTGTTTTCACATGTAACACTGAGTAATGTAGTGTCAGTAAAAAACAAGATAAATTGTATGAATAGGATGTTTCCTTATCATAAAGTTAGGAACCATCTGTACTATTAAAAGCTCTTGGGTTGCTATCACTTAGAAAGTCCTCTCCTGCTCCAAGTTAGTTAGACAAATTTTGTTCCAGTTACGTACTCTGCTTGCTTACGCTGGTTGACATACTTCACTCTGTTGGTTTCCTGGTATAGCCAGCAGTCTTTGGATGTATAGGGATTTAAAATGAGGACTCAAATGAACTGGTTTTTATGTGAGATTTTTCCTTAGTGGGTTTCTTTGAATGGGAGGATGATTCACAGGACAGATTTGCAGTGTCAGGCTGGCTTCAAAACGGAAGTCACAAAGTCATCTCTAAGGTGAGTTGAGACCACAATGAGGAGTTTGGGGGGCTATGGAGGTCACACCACCTTTTGTAAGCTAGAAACCCAGTGTTGAGAGGAAACAGTGGCTGAGAGTCCACCCTCCCTTCTCCTCCTTCTCCACCATTCCTGTTGAGTCTGAGCCCAGAGCTTCTTTGAGTTTTCCCAGAATACGGGCTCTGGCCTCCTCGGCAGCCGCCACCTGGCTGCATTCTGGATTTTGGCTTCCTCACGCCATTTCACTTAGCCCATTTTCATCTAATTTCCATTTTCCAAGGAAATCTCTCATCTGCTGCTGATTTGGAACTCACTCCGATTCCCTTTATTATTACCGGTTGATTCCCTTTGTATCCCTTTGCCATTATGTCAGTGGGGGCTCCAGAGAAATGGCAGGCTAATTTATGTGTCTTGTCTGCCATTTTGAACCAAACATTCTCCATTTCTTATGTGTAACAGAACTGAATTCCCTTGGTTTCTTTGCCTTCTCAGAACCTTCCCCTCCATGTAAAGGGGCTTATTAAAGGACTTTTGAAAAAATATTTATTTATTTATTTATTTATTTATTTATGAGAGAGAGGGGGCAGACAGGCAGAATGAGTATGGGTGCACCAGGACCTCCTGCCAGATGCAAACAAATTCCAGATGCATGTCCTTCTCTATGCATTTGGCTTTACATGGGTGGTGGGGAATCAAACCCCGGCCATCCAGCTTTGTAAGCAAGCTTCTGTAACCACTGAGCAATCTCTCCAGCCCTGAAGGAACTTTTTAAGACAAATTTCTCCCTTCGAGGATGCTGGTATAATATTAAATAATATTATTCCAACTTGCTCCACCTGTACCAACCACTTAAGAGGCCACATCATTCACAGTAATTGTTTTTCCTTTCCCTCCAAACTGTCTTCCCAAACAAGCTACCATCACCCAGTTCTAATCCCATCAATCACTCCACAGCACTGTGCCTTCCTCTGAATATATTTGTAGAGTTACGGTTAATGTCGAATAGGCTCGTGTGTTCCTTTATGAATGTTCCTCTGAGTTTGCCTGTCTCTTCTTTAAAACGAGAGCCAACATGCTCTCTGCTGTAAAAGTGAAAGTGGTGCGGCTGGAGCTGCTTTAGAACTGTTCTCTGGAATCCTAGCTTAGTACACTTCCCACGGGTTCTGCTGCTTTCCAAGAATGCCTGATGTCATCTTCCTCCTCACCCGCATCTTCTCTCCCTGGATTTTCTAGAACGAGAGTCATGGCTGAAAACCATCTCAACTCCAAAGCTCATGAGAATGTCCCTGGACAAGTGCTCCCCTCCCCCACCCCAGTGCCACTTCAAAGGACTTCTAACTCCAGGCATTCCAGGTTTACAGTGGCTCTAAAATCCAGCCTACAGGTCTTTGTCCAGGCTGTAGATATTTTCTTTACAGAATTCTGTAGACATCTGAGAAAACTCATGTTTCAAGGCCACCATTAGTCTAAATGGGCATCTGCATGCAGGCACAGAAACTAATCATCAATCATTTTTGATGGGAAAATGTGTTTCCAAGTAATACCCATCCAGCTCATGAACGAGCTACATCTCAATTGTAGGTCTGCTTAGTCTCTGAAGCCGGGCTAAGGCAGGAGGAGATTTTCATATATACTTTTCAATGTGTTCCCTACTTTGCATCTTCTACCTCGGGGCTGTTATTTTACATATTTGAAGGAGAATTCATAGAGAAGGAAGTAAGAAAGGGAAGGAAGGAAGGAAGGAAGAAAGAAAGGAGCCAAAGAGCATCCAGGAACCCACAGGGACAGCTTGAGCTCTGGACAGATGGCTCAGCAGGCACGGGGCCTTGCTGTGAATGCAGAAGGACCGAGTTCCATCAGCCACACATGGCCCTACCTCGGTGCTGAGGGGTGGAGACAGGAGGATTACCAGGGAAGAGCAAGTTCAGTGAGAGAGGGCTCAGAGAGATAGGGGAGGACACCCGCCATCTTCCTCTGGCTTTTGCACATGTGTGCATGGGAAGCAGGTGTCTGCACACACGTACATATGACACACACACCATGCTTACTGCATAAACATGCCAATTAATTATTTTTAAAAAAATTAAAGCTCCACATTGCATGACTAAGTAAGTAATGTTTAAAAAGAAGGCAGCTCAGCACTGCCACATCCCCCCCCTTGTCAGAGTTGGCCTGGCCTTCCGCTTGTGGCCTCCATTGGACCTCTTAAGGTCACTGCAACTCCAAGGAGGTATGTTTTAATTTCTGGAAGTGCCCTCAGACTTGAGAAGTTGTTTTCTGAAGCAGGAGGTATTCCACTGGGTAGTTTGGATAGGGGGCACCCTACCCCCAGTGTCCCTCTCTCCTCCCCACAGGCCGAAATCCCAGCCCAGCACGGTGGCAGCAGGAGTTCCTTGGGCAGCTCTTGCTGGGTAGCTGAGGAAGAACAAGCTAACCCTCCCTGCACTGCCCACCTCCTCCTCACAGGCTAATTAAAAGTCTCTGGAACGACAGAGGACTTCTCAAGCTCAGATCTGGTAGCAAAGGCCAAGAAGCCCCCGATGGTTAAAGGAGGAGAGAATCAAAGCATATTTTTTTTCATGAGACCAACAAAACAGAAGGTGCCGCTTTGTGGTACCTTTGATTTGGGAAAACATTTTTTTTTTATTATTTTGTTTTAAGAAACAACTACAGAATGAGAGGAAGGGAAGGTGGTCACAGTGGGTGGAGGATCAGGTCAGAGGAAGGAGGAGAATGTTAACATGAAAGGTAAGCACAGCATGGGATCTAGACAAGGAGGGAGGGGAGGGAGCTGTGTAGGGGAGGGTTTGTCCTCCTGTGGTCTCTAATGCTTGTTAAAATGTCCCACTCTTAAGGCAAGAGTATACTGAGGCCATGGGTGACAGAACTGTACAGAGAGACCAACGTCTTTCCCTCCCTCAAATCTATGCCAAGTAAGATGCAGGAAGGAAGAGCACACTTCCTCAAGGGGTCTCAAAGGTTGCCTCATGCTCCCAGCTTTCCCCTGTACTGAGAGAAGATCTCAGCAGTCTGCTTGGAGGAAGATGCTCAAGCGTAAGCCACACTCCTGGGGACTCGGAGCCTTGGGAAGAAACCATGGAAGATTTGTGATATTTAAGGAAGCATCAATCCAGGCTTGTCAGGCGCTCAACATCTGTATCCCAACCACTGAATTTTGGGAACACAGATGTGAACTGAGAGGCTCCTGCCTGGCTTGGGGAAGAGCACCAATAAACATGGCAGCCTTGCCAAGATCAAGATCAGGAGAAGAGAATGGAAGTGAGCCTAATGCTTAGGACTGCTGGGTAACATGGTACGGTGACTAATTGTGATGGTGAACTTGACTGGATTAATAAGTGATTAGTATATTAATAAAGCACCTCTGAGAGAAGATTAGACCACGAGGGCTCTGATCTGATGCGTGTAGTCATACCTGATGGGAAGTGTTGCCAGGTCTGAGGAAGGTCTTGGGGTGTATCTTACCCTAGCCTTCTCCTATGCCCCCCTTTCTATGCTTCCTGGCCTCCATAGTGTAAACTGCTCTGTTCTAACAAGCTTTCCCACTGTGACTGATACCTCTGAAATCATTACCAAAATAATGATCTCCTCAGGTATTCAGTTACAGTGATATAAAAGCCCAATACTTCCAGGGTCATTCCAGGCATGGGAGAAACCAAATCCCATGCTAGATTAGGTGATGAGAGGAGAGGAATGGGTATTAGAAGACTGGAAAGAGATAATGAATGTGACTGAAGACATAAGAAGGAAGAAACCCAATTTTACTGGGTACGTTTAACATTCAACCATTTGATCACAGTGTCAGGCTGCAGCTTTTATTATTCCCATTTTAGAGATTAGGGAATTAAGATTTAAGAAGCTAAGAATTTCCTCCAGGTCATACAAGAAGAGGTGGAATCAATATCAGAACAGGAGTCCATCTTAATTCCAAAGCGAACATTAGTGGTTTGCTTTTCATAAACCTCCTCAAATGTTTGAAATAAGACTTAATTCCAAGTATCACATAACTTGGTCATTTTTGGACTCTCAGTGGAAATGTATGAAGGAATAATCCACAAGTCTCATTGCAATGCTGTCATATTAGCAAATAGCATCCCTGTTAATGGGACCTCGAGGTGTAATGTCCATCTGTCCATCCCCCCAGCATCTTCCCATCTAGCTGCTAAATATCTACATAACAGACTACAGCCACAGCCGTCCCATCTCTGCCTCTGGCCTACCTATAGCTTCAGGAGGTCTTTTCTACCTCTTCCCAGCTCCAGCTTTCTTCCTTGCTCTGCGTTGGGCTATGAAATGTTCTCTTCAATTATTTTCCCCACTCCTCGTTTCAGAACAGCCAAACCAAGAGCGCTGCTCCGTGGGTTATGTACCATATGTCACTGTGCTATGAAATATTAGGCCTTCACAATAGGCCCGAAGTCAGCAACGCACCAGCCTTTAATGGTTTAGCTCACTCGGGCTATTTGAAAGTGGCATAATATTGCTATTTTTAAATAAATGGGATCTGTATTAATGAGAGCTGACCTCTCTCAGCCATGCCGAGCTGCTCCCTGCATTGAGCCCACGAGCCCATGTTGGAGATTGGGCATGAAAGGGAGGGGAAAATAGCTTTTCAAAATAGGAACCAGGCAGCATTTTAAATACTGCTCACAGATGCTAATCACTCTGGGGGAGGGGAGTGGCAGGATGATTATTTGAGAGGATAATAGATTGCATTATCCAAGAAAACTTAGAATCTTGATATCAGGAACAAGCAGGGTTGAGGGAAGAGGGAGAGCCTGTGCACATCTCCTGTGTCTGTGTGCCCATGCAGGGAAGCAGGCATGAGTCATCATTGGCTGGGACTGCAGTGAGACAGGGGTATGCTGAGACCAGGAAGCCATCTTGATCAGCTGGGAACAAGTGGTGGCTCAGGAAAGAGTCCCTTAGACTGAGACGTTACCAGCTCTGGACCTCTGAAATCCTGTCTGGAGAAGACTGGTAGGAACAGGGAGGGCTCTCTTCCAGGCTCCTAGCCTGGGATCTGGCAAGCAAACGCCTCACACAGCCTGGCTATGGGTACAATGTGCTAAATCAAACATAGAGAGTGCCACTTGGTGAGGTCCTCCATCTCCAGACAGAGACAATACAGAGCACTGTATTTGGAGGTGTTGAGGATATAATCAGGGCCAGGGCACCCTGTTCTCAGAGTCTCTGATGACCAAAGGTTGCATGGCTCCTGTGAGTCTTCATGAAATTCTCTCTTCCTGAGTTGCTAGCTGGAGCTCTAGCAGCAGGGGAGGCTGAGATGGGGTCAGGGCTCCTCAGAAGCAGGGAGGGAGAAACACAGGAAAGGACTTGGGAAGAAAAGTATGAAGGTGTCTCTTCTGGAGGACGTAGATTCTCCCTCTCTCCTTCTCAGAAACTAGGCATTCTGCTTTCAAAAACTATGGTGGCTCATCCCTATAATCCCAGTATTCCTATAGTCCTACAATTCCAGGCATGGTGGCTCATTCCTCTAATCCCAGCATTCAGGAGACCAAGGTAGGATTGCAAATTTGATGCCAGCCTGGGCTGCATAGTGAGACCCTTTCTCAAATTAACAAAACAAAACAAAAACAAAACATGAAAGTTACTCTTCCTCAATCTCCTCTGAATTAGTTAACTTCTCCTGTGTAAAAAATGGCCCCAAAATGTAGTAGCTGAATCCAAGAATATTTTATTATTATCTTACTGTTTGTATGACTAGGAATCCAGACCCAGTTCCACAAAGTCTTTCTTTTCCTCCCAGGCAAAGCCTTCTTTCATGGTGCTTCCTGGGGCTACTTTCTCTATCAAAGGCTCCCAAATCAAAGATTTGTTCCCAAGCTCACTGGTGTGCTTATTGGCAAGAATCCATTGATTACCTGTTGTTGGACTGAGGACTTCCATGACTAGCTGGCCTTTGGTTGCTCACTTCCCTAGATTCCTAAGGACATACACTTGTCCACAGAATAGCTCAAGGCCACCACCTGCTCCCCATCAGTCTTAGTCTGTTGGCAACCTAATATCTGAAGAGTGACAGCTATCACTTCTGCCAAATTCTTTTTAGAAAGGGTCACTAGAGCCAGTCTGCAGCCAGTGGAAGAGCTGACACAAGTATAGAAACATCTGGAAGCAGGCATTGTTAGACGCCATCTTGGAGGCTCCTACCACACCTCGTTTGCCTTCAACAAGTTTTTTGAGGGCAGTGGCTGGGTCTTATTCATTGTGGCATCCCCAGTTCTTATCGTGGACCTCAGCCCATTTACAGCATGCTTCCCCCCACCCAGAAACTCTCTTTCCTTAGTGGAAATGCTTATAAGCCTCATGGTGGGCAACTACTTTCAGCTCAGCAGAACCCATAGTCTGAGGAACAGGTCATCTGTAAGCTGGGTAGACAGCCATGTCTGTTTATTCTTTCATTACTTTGCACGTCTTCTCTTCCATCTTCCAATACCATCTTTGTGAAAGAAATAGCAAAAGGCCAGGAGAAATTACAAGATATGACAATGGTATCCAGGAAAGTAAAAACATAAATAAATAAATGAAAGAAAGAAAGAAAGAAAGAAAGAAAGAAAGAGACTAGCCTCACTACTTTCAGATGCTACCTTGTTTAAGTAAAATACCCCACAATGGACACTGTCTCACATTCTTTGGTTTAAATGGCATAGCAAGTTTTCAAGGTAAACACTTTTATCTACTTTCCACAGCTCAGAAAATGGTTATCTCCTAAAGTCAAAGGACGAGCTGAAGTTCCCACAGCTGGGAGATAAGAGGACTGCAATTCAAGCTCAGCCACCTGAATATTCCATGGTGTTCTGTCCATATGAAAGGGTTGGAGATAGTGGCAAGAGGGAGTGTCAGTCTACTGCACTAAGAGTGTGTGTCCCAAGGTGTGATGGTTAATCTCAATTGTCAACTTGACTGGATTGACAGGAGCCTTGGAGGTTGGTAGAGCACACCTCAGGTCTGTCTGTGAGGGAGGTTCCAGTGACAGGTCATGAGGTCCCAGACTTAAGGAATGATTTAATTGATGGCTTCAAAACCCAAGCCTCTATTAGGAGGTGGTGGAACTGGGAAGACAGAGCCTGGTTGAATGGAGTGGGTCAATAGAGATGTGCTTTGATGAGGACATCTGCTCCTGTCCCCTTTCTGTTACTCCTCTTTGCTTCTTAGAGGCCACGAGGCAAGCAGACTCTGCCACATGCTTCCTTCCTTCCCATCATATTCTGTTTAACCTCAGGCCCAAAGCTGACCTTAGACTGAAACCTCTGAAATCATGAGCCAAAATAAATCTTTCCTCATTTTACATTGTTCCTGTCAAGTATTTATCACAGATGTGAAAAACTGACACACAGGAGTTGTGTTGTTATTTAAACAATAGCTATAAATGACAGACCTGGGGGCAGTACATAAATGTTTCCACTGTCAGGTGGGCAGACAAAGACTAGAAGAGAGCCAGCTCATTGCCATAGCAACACACTTGATGTGTGGTCAAAACCAACACTATTGCTGATCAATCACCTTTCTTGAAGTCCCATTTGGTTTTGTATGACCTTGGTTGAATCCCAAGGTCACAAATCAAGATTTGCACACAGCACATGGTGGGTTCCAAGCATGCCACAAGCAAAAATAGATTCTTTATTGGGGAGATGATAGACCAGATCTCTCAAGGTAAGTGAGGGAAGCAGGGAAATTCCTTCTAAATCCAAGTAGTGAGACACAGCCAGAGTCCCCGATTTCTTTCTAGAAGGGTGGAGGTTGGTGGAGAGAGGAAGAGACAGTGTGGAGGAAAGACCAGCTGCTGCTGCTTTGTTGTCTCTCATGTGAGCATGCCTGTACACCCCCATGCAATCTCATGTGTGCATGCCTTATACACCCATGCAATTACATGTGTGCATGCCTGCATGCTTGCATGCCTGCATGCCTGCATGCCTGCATGCAATCACATGCACACATGCCTTACACACCCATGCAATCATATGCATGCATGCCTTGCGCACCCATGCAATCACATGTCTGCATGCCTGTGTGCACCCATGCAATCACATGGGAGGGTGCCTGTGCACAGCCATGCAATCACATGTGTGCATTCCTGTATACACCCATGCAATCACATGCATGAATGCCTGTACACCCCCATGCAATCTCATGTGTGCATGCCTTATACACCCATGCAATCACATGTGTGCATTCCTGTATACACCCATGCAATCACATGCATGAATGCCTGTACACCCCCATGCAATCTCATGTGTGCATGCCTTATACACCCATGCAATCACATGTGTGCATGCCTGCATGCTTGCATGCCTGCATGCCTGCATGCAATCACATGCACACATGCCTTACACACCCATGCAATCATATGCATGCATGCCTTGCGCACCCATGGAATCACATGTCTGCATGCCTGTGTGCACCCATGCAATCACATGGGAGGGTGCCTGTGCACAGCCATGCAATCACATGTGTGCATTCCTGTATACACCCATGCAATCACATGCATGAATGCCTCTGCACACCCATGCAATCACATGTGCACATCTGCTCAAATATGACATTCATCATTTTTCCAATCACTGTAGGTATTTGAAAGTAAATATTGAGTCTCCCCCTTTTTGTTGAGATGGGGTCTTCCTGTAGCCCAGGCTGACCTGAAACTCCCTTTGTAGTCCCATGATGGCCTCAAACTCACAACAATCTTCCTACCTCTGCCGCCAGAGCGTTGAAATTAAAGGAGATCCTGGCAAATTTTTTGAGGCCTTTTATTTTAGACCATCTGAGAACCCATCAACTCTAGTGGAACACCCCCACTTCAACAAGCTCTGAGTGGGTGTGTACAGGCGGTTGAAGTGGCCTCATCCTAGGGCAGAAAGAGACCTCTAGTGGCCATCACCTTATTCCTTTCTTGCTTCCACACATGGTCCCCCAAGTTTTTCTCCAGCCAAGTCCATCCAGACATTGTTATGTGGTGAAGAGTTGTGGCATTCCTATGCTATAAGAAATTAATATATGCTGAGGCAGGGACAAAATGCATTTTCTACAAACCAACTATTGTGATAAATGTAGTAAATGACTAAGAAGTAAAACCACTTGTGATGCAAGCATGACGACCTGAGTCTGGATCCCCAGACCCACATACTGATGGACACAGTGACAAGTGTCTGCAAGCCCAGCCCTTCCACAGTGAGACAGAAAATGAAAAATCCTCAGAAACTCCCAAGCCAGCCAGCTTGGTTTACACCACAGTGAACAACCAGAGATCCTATCTCAAAACAAGGTAGAGGCTGGAGAGATTGCTCAAAACAAGGTAGAGGCTGGAGAGATTGCTCAGCAGTTAAAGACCCTTGCTTGCAAAGCCTGATGCCATAGGTTTGATACAGTAGTCACATAGAGCCAGATGCATAGGTGGAGGATATGTCTGGAGTTGCATAGGTGGAGGATATGTCTGGAGTTAGTTTACAGTGGCAATAGGTCCTGGTGTTCTCTCTCTCTCTCTCTCTCCTTTCTCTTGCAAATAAGCAAATAAAAATGTTTTAAGGTGGAAGGTTAGGACTGATACCTGAGGTTAACTTCTGACCACACACACACACACACACACACACACACACACACACACACACCAAGATTAAAATAATTAGCCAAATCAGAGGTGTACTAGTTTGCAAACAACTGACACCGAGATATTAACACCACAATGAATATGTTACCTTTTGTGTGTGTTTATTAATATCTCCCACAGCAATCCGTGAAGAAAAAGGACTAAGGGCAGAGTCGAGATCAAGAGTCCTGGGTTCAAATCCTAACTTGGCCATCCTCCCTTTCATGAACCAAACAGTATTGCATGTACAGAATGAAGAGGCTTGGCTGGCTGGTATGCAAGTGCCCATCCAGCTCTCCTATGCTAAGAGGGGTATGTATGCACAGCTGTGACAAAGACCTGATCCACATTGCAACCGGAGTTATGCCATCCCTGTCAGGAAGAAGTGCCTTGGCCTCCTCTTGTAGGCTGCTGCTTCTGCTGTGGTGGTTCAGACAACACAGGGAATTTTACAATCTCAGCGCCTCTGCTTAACTCAGCTCCAGGAGCTGCTGTCAGGGGAGAGCTCAAACTTACTACCAGTCCCTTCTGAATTGCTAATATAGGATAGCCGCAGAGACTAGGGAGGCTCCCACACTGCTGACCCCGTCAGCTATGGACAAGGGTGCATTGGCCTCTCAAACCACGTGGTTCTTCCCCAGTGCTAATGGCATTCAACACAAAACCGCTACCCTGACAAATGGGGTTTGGCCCTTCCAGCCACCCCAGCTCAGAGCACCAGTCAAATTTATCTCCTTCTGCTTGCAAAGCAGCCTTGGGCTGCTTGGTCTAAAATGCGTGGGGTTCTTGGCTTCTGGAGAGAGGTGCCCATCCCTCAAACTATATGAGTTAATATGACGTCATCAGCAAATGCCACCAGATCAGAGAGGAGGAGGTAGACAGCCTGGACAGAATGTCAGAGGCAAGAAAGGAGTGGGGGTGTGGCAGGGGACACTGCTTTCCAACCTCATTTCTTGTTTACCAGCCCCTTCAGTGCGCATGGCCTGCTCGTGGGTCTGTGCTGCTCAGACAGAGTCCCTGAGACCAAGAAACTTATTCAGAGTAGAAATTTGCTTCTTATTATTCTGGAGGTTGGAAGTCCACTGTGTCCTCACAAGTGAAAGAGATGGAAGGGAATGAGCATACTCCCTCAAGTCTTTTGATGTGACCCCTGGTCCTACTCACAGGGGCTCTACCTTTATGACTAATCACCTCTTAAAGGCCTCATCTTGTAACACTACCACACTGGTAATTAAGTTCAATACCGGGGTTATGGTACACATTCCAACAAGACCAGGGACTAAGGAACAAATTTCCATTTTGGAATCATAGGGGAAGTATAAAGTCAGAATCATCACGATGATGATGTCACGCTGGAAGCAGACGAGCTCTGTCATGAGTGGGAGCTCTGCAGGCACAAGATGAAGAAATGAAGGACCCTAAACACATTTCCCGCTCTGGGAACCTCAGCACCCTGATCCTAGCACTGTTCTAGCCAATCCATTTAACTATCGTCTCCCTTAATGATGAATGAACTCCTTCAATTTACATCTGCCTAGAAATCAACCTGTGGAGGTCTTGAAACCTTCCATGTGCCCTCTCCCCTCCATCCACACCAGCACCTCCTTGTGTATGTGTGTGTGCATGTTCCTGCATGTACATGTATATGTGCGTGCGTGAGCGTGTGCATGTGGAGGAGAGAGGACAACCTTGGGTATCATTTCTCATCCATATTTTTTTGACACCAGGTCTCTCACTGACATGGAGTTTATCAATCGGGTTAGACTAGCTAGCCAGTGAGCTGCAGGGATCCTCCTGTCTTCACGTTCCCAGTGCTAGAGTCCCAGGCACACAACACCAGGCCCAGTATTTTTACATGGGTTCTGGGGATCAAACTCGGATCCTTGTGCTTGAAAGGAAAGCATTTTACTAACTGAACCATCTCCCTGGCTCCCTTAGTGAGCCATCACCATGCCCCTACATACCTTTATGTT
Organism: Zapus hudsonius; assembly: GCA_004024765.1. NCBI lineage: Eukaryota > Metazoa > Chordata > Mammalia > Rodentia > Dipodidae > Zapus > Zapus hudsonius. The sequence continues at coordinate 43,773 of PVHP010001014.1, read as the reverse complement.
ATGGCATGACACAGCCTTTTGATTGATATTTACAGCAGTCCTTCCCCACCAGTCCACAGTTCACTGAGCATAGAAGCTATACATTTTTCCTTTACCACATATAAGCATGCGTAACTATTTATGGAATAGATGATTTGTGAATGAATGAATGAATGAATGAGGGGAGCACAACACTCTGAACTTTTGCACAGGCTCTCTTGCCTGAGCCCTGGTCTCATCCACATGAGAACGCTAGCGTATGATAGATGTCCAGCCTCATACTCATTTCTTCTCCCTTCATGGTGTGAGGATCCTTGAGCATTCTTCATAATCAGTGTTCAGTCTCAAAAGTGAGACATCAGTGCCTGTCCCTGAGCAGTTATATGATATACTAAAATCCCTCAGGGTTGATTTGGGGAGTAGGAGAAACATATCCATTATATCAAAGCTGAATCTCAGCAACTGCATTATCCAACATACAATGTCCCACTGAGACAAAACACAGACTTCCTCCTCCCTCTCCTGCCTCCACCCTGGCCAGATGTGACAAGAAGGTTCATGGTACTTCCTCTCCCAGGAAATTTAGGGAAGCATCATGACCAGGCGTCTTTCCTCCAGTGGTTGTACCCAATCAGATGAGCAGGATTTGTGGGTGAGAGCAAGCAGGGGGGCAGGATCCCTGACTCAGCAGCCCCTGTGTTCACTAAGCTGGAGGGGTTTCTCTTCTGCAAGCCTCGCACAGCTCAGGAAAAACACCCACATCAGCCATTTCTCACAACAAGAAAGAGACCAATTTCCAAGGTGCCATGTGATTTCCATACCCTTCCTCCCTCCTTTAGGAAGCACCATGTAATCTCTCCCCTGCAATATAATAAATATTTCACTTTCAAATCCCGATTCATTAAAGGAAGCCCAGGAGGGAGAAATAATAAGGTGTCGCTTTACAGCCCAAATAAAACAGTGAAAGATATATTCTATAATTTATACTTCTGACTTTAGGTTGAGATAATTCATACATCATTTTCAGTTAGGGACCCAAAATGGTGCTGTGTCAGCATATTGGGTGAAAAATAACTTTTTGTATTATTTTATGCCTTTCAGTAACGTGCCCTGGTTATCATACATCAACACGAGGCTGACTTCCAGTGTCTCGGCAGCTCCTCCTAAGTCATCCTCTTTCCTAGATGGTGTGACTCGCTCTCCTCAATACAGATGGAGGCCCTTGGCTGAATGCACACACACGCGATCCCAGGCAGGAAAGCACAGCTTCAACTGGAGTCAGCTTGACTGGAGCCATTTCTCTTACTATTATTCCCACAACCTCGCTATTCTTCACCTCTAAAGATAAGAGACAAAATTGACCTCGGTGGAAAACACGCTCTATGGCATTTTTCCAATAAGTGTAGCACTTTATAGCCAGGGATTTAGTGAAAATGAAAACAAGCAAACAGTCCACAAGCTTGGGGATGGCGGGAGAGGAAATGTACTCAAACCCCAATTCTTACTTTAACTGGCTAGATTTAAAAAAAAATTATCAACAATTTCAGCCCTTTGATCCTAATCCCCTCCTGTTACCTTCTTTTTTTTTTGCTCCCCCTGACCCGCCCCCTCCTCCTGGACCCCCTCTTCTTTCCAGCATGCTCCTCTGCTATTTTGAGCTGGGTTTTTGTTGTTGTTTTGCCTTCCTCCCACATCCATGAGGAAATGTCAATGAGCCTAATGACAAGCTCCGTGAGGTCATGAAAGCCACTTCAGGTCCAGAAAACAACATTCCTAAGCACTCCTCCCCCTTCTGTGCTCTTATGTTCTTTCTTCCCTCTCTTGCTCTGGAATGTTCTCTGAGCCTTGGAGGGCATGAAGGTGATGTCTCATTGCTGAGCACTTGGCGGTTATTTTCTTCCCCATCTGAAAAAAAAATCTTCTCTGACCAAAAGTGACAGCAGCACTAATCTATTTGCATAATCGGAAATATTTAAAGGACAATTTGATGGATACAATAAATCCATTTTGTCTAGGTACTTTAGAGCAAGTTATTTAATTTCCCCAATTCTTCATCTTGAAAATAAAAATGGTGGTACCATAATTGTTAGCCAAAGAGACATGAGTTTTACCTGATGTGGAAGTATTAATCAAATTATAGGGCTGGGGAGATTGCTCAGTGGCTAAAGGTGCTTGCTTGCAAAGCCTGCCAGCCTGGGTTTGATTCTTCATTACCCACATAAAGCCAGATACACAAAGTGGTGTATGTGTCTGGAGTTCCTTTAAAGTGACAGGAGGCCCTGGGGCACCCATACTCTCTGTTTCTCTCTCTCAAATAAGTAAAACATTAAAAAATGAATTACAGTTGCTGGCTTGTCTAATGTGTTAACTACAGGCACATCAGACACTGAGCTTTTTGCTTTGAATGGTTTATCTCATTAACTCTCGAGCAACTTGACTTCCATTGGTACCATTGAAAGTGGCGTCTGAGAACTTAAGTGGTATGTCTACAGTTGTTAGGTACAGATAAGTGGCACTTAGAACAATACTGTTACTTGGTTTCTGCAACAAAGAATTTTCCTAAGCTTTTCATTGGATCCTTCTGCTACTAGAAGGGAAGCTGGCAGGAGAACCATGAAAGAGATGATGGATCCACATGCCAGGCTGCCAGGCTGCCTACATTCGTGGCTTTGCCCACTTACCCCAGCACCCTTACATTTAGATATTTGGCAAATGTTTGCAGTTTTTGGACTCCTTCAGGCTGAGCAGGCAAACACCTAGCTTTCTCTGCCAACCATCTTTCTACTCAGTCCCCAATGGACTCCATGTGTCGGACTTTTCATCACTGCAACAAATATCTGAAACAACATGAGAAAGGAGAGATTTGTTTTGGCTCATGATTTCAGAGGTTTCGTCTGTTACGGCAGGGAGGGCGTGATGAAACACAGGCTCAAGTGAGGATGTACCAGGAGTGAGCTTAAGGTAAACTATGGTCTTGGGAGATAATGTGTGGATGTAGGCTCAGAAGTTACAACAAATGTCCCATTGTGGAGGGACAGTAGTAGGGAGGCTGTGGTGTAGGTGTATGTGACATTCTTCATACTCTCCTCTTCATTTTGCTATGGACCCGAAACATCTTGAAAAAATAGTCTAACTTAAAAGTCCCTGATAATATAGTTCCAAAATCAAAGAAATTGAATAAACACTTTGTAATGAGTAAAAGAGATGTGAAAGGAGAAGAAGGAGAAGGAAGAGAAAGGGATGAAGGAAGGTGAAGGAGAAACAGTAAAGGGATCAAGCTATCAAGCTATCAAGACACAAAAACCCATGGAAGAGACTTAGATGCGTATTGCTTACTGAAAGAAACCAATCTGAAAAGCTCCATGCTAAGTGATTTCAGGCATACGCCATTCTGGAAAAGGCAAACTGTGGAGGCAATAAAAAGATGAGTGGCTGTTATGCTGGGGAGAAGGAGGGAGGCCAACAGGGCTGTACAGATGGACCCCAGAATTTTAGGGCAGTGAAACTACTTTGGATAATATGGTGCCAGTGGGTACGTGACACTACACATTTTTCAAAGCCACGGAATGTATAAAGCACAAATGGTGGATCTCACATTAGCTATGGACTTTAGTTGACCCAAGTTTATCCAAATTGGTTCATCAGTTAAAACAAGTGTGCCGTGTTAAAGCAAGATATCAAGTTAGGAGAAACTGTGAGTGAGGGAAGCCGTACATGCCAACTCACTCTTCTTTCTGTCAACTTAAAATTTTCTATAAACTTAAAACTGCTCTAAGATTGAAAGCTGTTTGTGTGTGCATATATATGTAGGTGTGTGTACGGGCATAATGTGACAAACACTGTGGAGTCTAGAGACGACTTTGGGGTGTGAGTCCTCACCTTCCGCCTTGCTTGAGACAGGCTACTTCTTGTTTTTGCCACTTCAAACACCAACCTAGCTGGCTCCCATGAGGACAGAGATTCTCCTCCTTCCATTCCCTTTGGTGTGTTGTGACTGTAGACCTGTGGGCTGGGGATCTGAATGCCACTCATCAGGCTTGTACAGCAAGCATATTTTAACCACCGAACCATCTCTCTAACCCCAAAGTCAAATTTTTTAAAGCTTTTATTTTATTTTATTTATTCATTTTTCAAGGAGAGAGAGAGAGAGAGAGAGAGAGAGAGAGAGAGAGCGAGAGAGAGAGAGAGAGAGAGCACCAGGGCCACCACTTTATGGGTCTGGCTTATGTGGGTCCTGGGGAAGGGGAATTGAACCCGGGGCCTTAGGCACTGGAAGAAAGTGCCTTAACCGCTGAGCAATCTCTCCAGCCCACCAAAGTCAAATTTTTAAAAGGAAACCATAATAAAAAATTAATCTTTCAAGACTACTTGATCAATGGGCAGGCAAAATTTAAATCTAGACTTTTCTGGCTCCTAATAACATGCTCTGAAAATTTTAGTCAAAAGACTCAACAACTTGTAATTCCAACAATCCTGCATCTGAATCCTAGTTTTCCTTCAAGTGGAAATGGAAACAATTAATACCTCCCTGGAGCCCCTTGTGAACTCACAAGAGCTTTACTCTAGAGAAGGGGAAAGATGTTTGTAAACCGCAAGGCTCTGTACAAATCCAAACCAGGGCCTCCATCAGTTTGAATTCCTACTTCCTGGTCCATGGAAAAGAGCAGGGCTCTCTTAGAGCTCCTACTGAGTTCATTAAAGCTTGGCAAAATGGCCACAAGAAGCTTGCTCTCCTGGGACGCCAGTCTCTCCTGATTCAGGCTCCGAGGGGAGGGCTGAGTTTCCATCAAGGAACCGCAGTGTGCAGTGTGCTGACAACTGAGGACATAGAAGCTATGGTTCTGGAAAGAACTTAGAACACAAAGGGGAAAGAGAGGGGAGGGAGGGAGGGAAAAAGAGAGAGAGAGAGAGAGAGAGAGAGGTAAAGAAGGGAGGGGGAAAGCATCTGAGCTCTCATTTATCATGAGTGATTTCCCCGTTAATAAAGTGACCTTGTGTAAACAGCTCAACTTTTCACAGCTCTGGCATCCTTAGGAAAGGGACATCACTGATCGATTGTGACCACGCAGGCTGCTGAGCCAGGATGAATGGCTACCACTGAAGAATTCTGTATGACTCCGTCCAAACCCTGAACTAGAGAGAGATAGCACGGGGGAGGAAGGCTCCTCAAATTCATTACTTTGTGGACAGAGCAGTGAGCTTGATCCTAGGCCAAGGTGAACGAGGAACAGAGTGCCCCCAGAGATCCATGACCCACAGACCCGAGCCTAGCTCCCAGGAACTGCCATCCTCAGATGTTGAATGTGCCTGTGCAGGTAGCTTTGCCAACTCCCCAGAAACAGCTGGTCTCTAGGCAGGACCCTTGCCCTGGGTCTGTAATGTAAAAGCAGCCATCAGGCACTCGGAACTCGATATCCCCTGTGGGAAATTGCCCTAACCTGACTAGGTCAGGGCATCGAAATTCCTGGTTGGAGGGTCATTGTCCCTGTAGCATCAAGGCCAAGAAAAGAAGGGGAAGCTTGCCAGATCTCAGCTCCAAGGCTGGGAAGCCTGGAGGAAGCCTGGACCAACCAGGACAGGGGTTCAGAGAGGAAGGTGGCAGGGCTGCTGGTGCTCTTCTGAGGCAGGAACTTGCTGTGTGATGGGGACACTGGCTTGACCTCTCTGAAGAGCAGAAATGACTTGAGGAACAGAAAAGCTGTCAATCTCTGAGGTTCTAAGAGTTCCGGTTCTATGCGGGGCTCCTCTTAATTAAACATATAAATATTAAAGCAAAAATTTTAAATTAACAGCCTGAGCAGCCTGAGTAGAAAATCCCTCACTCTCAGGCAGCCCTCTACTGCCTTCCCTGGTTATTGTTCTCTACCCTCAAAATCTGATGCTTCCTACGGTATTTTCCAATTTTTGAAATTTTACAAAAAGATCTTATTCTTCAAAGACAAAAGACATCTCTTAACCTCCTTTTCATGCTCTCCTAGGAGTGGAGTCCGATGAGAGAGAAGCCTCCATCTTCCAGGAAAAAGACATGATTACAGAAGAGAACAAACCTGCCATCACCCGGCTTCCCTCCTGGTAGTAACGTCCGGATTGCCAGGCAGTGCTCTAAGCCCTGGAATTAACCCCCATTATGTTGCATAGCAGCCGGCCATGAACACACACAATGCAGGCAGAGGGCCTTTTGATGCACTGATACAATTTGGTGAACATAGCACATTTTTTTCTTTCTTTTCATCAGAATTGCTCTTACCTTTTGTTCCATTTCTTTAAGGGCCACTGCTCTCAACCCAGCTATCACTGAATCTTTACTGAGGTGGTAGTTTTAAAAGACACTCAAATTCTCCCCCTCCCAGGTGTATCTGCATTTTAACAGGGAATTCTGAAAGGTTAAAATGCTTCAATGGTGAAGGAATGAATTTCTAATGGTAGAATTTCAGACATCAGGAGAGAACTCTTTTGTGTTACAGGATCCCTGGCAGCCTGGATATCATCTTTTTCACCTCGTCCTCACCCAGACACTGCCCAGGTAGAGCACCTGTGGGACTCTAGGCAAACAGTCAGTAAAGCACTTGTATTGCTCATATGAAGACCTGAGTTTGCATCCCTAGTACCCATGTGAATGCTGGGTGGGCATGGTGGGTCAAATGGTCACCAAAGATCCCCCAGGGCAAACTGCCAAGCTAGCTAGACTGTCCAAATCGATAAGCTCTGGGTTCAATTGAGAGACCCTGTCTCAATAAGTCTAATGAAGAGTGATTGAGAGAGGCCTCTGACCTCCACACACATGTGCACATACACATATATACACACACCACAAACATACACAGGCAAAAAACTAGATACGATTGTTAGCCTTACCAGCTCATGTCTAGAGATAGAGATGGCCCCATCACCAGGCCATCCTGCTACCCAAGTTAGATATTTGGTGAACAATGTGCTGTTGGAACTGAGAAAGGGGCCATTCATCCAAAAGATGTCCACAGAAGCTTCAAAAAGACGTTTGAACTGCGTCCTGATGAATGAGTCAGATGGAGGAGGTGGAAGCATTAAGCAGCCTGTCCATAGCTAGAAAGCAACAAGCACAAAACAGATGAGCTTAAAGCACCCCAGAAAAGATGAAGGCTTTCTCTAACTAGAGTGATGTCCCCTGGGCTGGCCTCCTCTGCCTTTCTCTCCTCTCTCCAGGTAGATGTTGTCAAGGGCCCTCCAGCTGGTCCTGGGGAGGAGGCCTACCAGCATGAAGCCAGCCTCAAATCCAGGCCAGGGATGCATGTGAAGGGCCTTGAGTACTGTGCCCAGAGTCTGAGTTTCATTTCAAGCCGTGGCTACTACAAGTCAAAGGCAGAACCTCCCCACTCTCCCACAGGCCTGCTGCAAACAGCGCAGAGGGGGATGAATAAAGACACACTGTCGGCAGTCTAGACAATCACAATTGCAAGAGAATGTCCTGGAAGTCTCAGCTTTATCTTGAAAATCCTTGCCATTTTGATTTTATGCTATAATTTATCTATGTCTCTTGGACTCTGAAGGTAGCCTTTGCAATCACTTCCTATTGAGAAACACAAGGGCTCACCATGTCTGCCTGTGGTTTCTTTTATTGCCAGCCTCACACTGCCAAGCCTTGTGTGATATACTACTCCATGTTGAGAGGCACAGCACAGAATACCAGAGTGCTCAATGCTCAGATCCGAGCCCCAGAAAGGAGGCAGTGGGAAAAAGAATAGGGCGGAGATGGGTAAGGGTAGACGCAGGAAGACCAGGTGCAACATGACCTTGGTGAAGAGTGGAGAGATGAGCAGATCGCAGGTACAAGGGAGCTTTCAAGACAGATTTGGCTGGGCCCCTGGGGAGAAGGACCAGTTCCAGGAGCCTCCTGCTTACTGCCTTGATTTCGCCGAGTAACAAATGAGAGCCAAACTCGGCAACTTCAAACACCCATCTTTTGGAAGGCTTGAAAGTATACATATTTTGCATGTGTGGGTGTGTGTGTGTGTATGTATGGGCATGCCAGGATTTCTTGCCACTGCAGGTGCTCCTTTTTGTCCACCTTTACACAAGTGCCAGGGAATCAAACCTGGCAGACTTTATAAGCAAGCACCCTGATCCACTGAGCCATCTCCCCAGCCCCACCAATCTATTCTTTTAGACTCAGAGTCTTTGAGTTAGGGTTCTAGAAAGGCACAGGAGAGGTGGTTGGTCTATGCTCCATGATGTCCAGGCCTCAGCAGGGGAGACTCAGAGGGTGAAATGACTCAATGATATCACAGTAGAGGCAGGAGAGACCTGGAGCTACCTGCATTCATCCATCTGGTGGTTGGTGCTGGCTGTCCACCTGAACCTTGACTGAGCTGAGCTGCGGCTGCTGCCACATGGCTTGGGCTGGTTTCAGCTTCGGCATAGCAAGGTGGTGAAATGTGAAGCAAGCACCTTGAGGAAGCGATGTGAATGACATTTTTACCTTGACTCAGAAGTCATATGCCAACACTTCCACTGTGTGCTCTCCGTTGCTGTGCTCACAGAGGTCTGCTAAGGTTCGACAGGCTCTGCCACCGGAAGGGAAGAGGGCAGCCTCACGTGATAAGAACATGTGCAGATTTTGTTGTGACCAGACTTGGGAAAGAAAATCTACCACAATCCTCTTCAGAGAACCTTTGTCAATTTTTACTTTTAGTTCTAAAAAGTCCTTCTTGTCTTCATCGTTGCCTTCTCATGAAACATCTTAATGTCCTATCTTTTCCCCAAAAGGGTTTTGTATGAATTTGTGGGACCAATGGATAAGCAAATGAATAAATGAATGACTCATGGATTGCCAGAATGTCTCCTTGGCATGTGATACAGACACACATCTAGAGAAGCTGGAGCCTCTTGAAGGAAGGGGCCTCTTCAAGATCACTCTCGTATCCCGCTATTATGTTCTCAACTAATCCGGCAATCCATCATTTGTGTGTAGCCTAATTAAGGCTGTGAGTGGTTTGATCCAGGTTTATTTAAGTCTATCCTGGAAGACTGCCTATACTAAATAAAATTACCTCCAGGCAGGCAAAGGTCCTAGGCTAGAAGGGAAGAGTGGTGGGGATGAGAAGCTCCCCTGGTCTTCTGGAAAGCTTGCACCTAGCAAACCATCAACTCTCAATCATCTGCACATGCCCACATGGCAAGTCATTCTATCCACCTGGTGGCATGATGGACCACAGGCATGGGAGAACACGTGTGCCCATGTGTGCACCAGGCCGCTGCTGCAAAGATGCATTCCCACACAAATTACGTTCACTGAATAACAATTCAGATAATCTAGACCAAACAAAACCCACTGAAGTCTGAAACTAACTAATCGAAAACGATTAGCTCCTCTCAGCCTCTGAATCTGCCCTTTTTTTGTCAAACCAAGGCCAGTTCTTATTGGGATGCTGGCCTTGTGTATTTAATGAAGAGAGAAGCTGATTGGCTCAAGTGGCAGGAGTAGGTTAATATTTTTGAATGGTTCTTAGCAAATTAGAAAACCTTTCAAAGAACCATTTATATTTCTTCTTCTGAGCCAGTTCTTTGGAATCGTAACTAACCCACTTGCATCCCCTGTGGACTTAGGGTTAACGGGACCCTTCTTTCAAGAAAACCCTTTGAGGTTTGCCCATGCTCACATCCATGAAGCTGTAGAGAACCTCAGGGTCTTAGAAACAGAGGAGTACCCTTATTGCCACTCTGTCCTCCAGCTGCGACAAAAGAAATACGAACGACAATTGGTCATCTAGAGTTGAGGCCCGAGGGGCAGTAAGAGAGATGGCATTTTCTATCAAGGGAGAGTGAATGCAGAGAACAAACAGTTTCAATCGTGAGGAAGTATAGATGCATTGGGAATGATTCATTATTCCACTTATTTAACGACAGTTACTGGAAATGTCCTTACACTGGGAACTGTGCTAGTCTTTCTTGTCTGGTTATTCACAGTTCAGTAAGTGACATAAAGTGACAAGCTGATTCCTGAATGATAATGCTACAATACAGTTCAACACAGGGAGCTACGAGCATGCACAGACAGGGCTTGGCAGCCAGGTTAGCATCTGAAGCAGGGTCCTGGAGGTCGGTGAGGTAGTCTGAGTTTGTTGGCACTGTGAGGGAGATGGAGGAGAAAGGTGGGGAGAGAGGAAAGTTAGGGGCAATCGTGGTACTTGGTCACCTCGAGAGGAAGCTATGAAAGTGGGTGAAGACAACAGCAGGAAGAACAGTAGTAATAACACTACTAAATAGAATGTTGGATTAATGAATTTAATTCTAACAACACATAAGTTTCCCTCATTATATTCAAAATGTAAATCACAATGAGATTACGGAATACTCCCAAATCACAAGAAAGGAAGGTGGAATTTAATCCAGAAGAGAGATGGTTTCAGCCTCTGCATTTTCCTGCCAGCCACCCTCAGGCTATTTTTGTTCTGTACCCTGTGACGATTATAGACATTGAGGAATTTTGAGCAAGAGATGGATATAGGTTTGTGTTTTTTAAAGGCCAGTCTGGTTTCAGAGTGGAAAGAGCCTGGAGAATCGAAGTTCTGACTGGAGAGGAAAGTTCAACACCTGAGCAGCATCAGTGAATGTTTGAAAGGGAAGCATGGGTGAGAAGGAACATTGCTGACTTTGTGGGCAGAGTATCTGGAAGTGGCCGTTTGCCATCTAGAAAATGATAGAGGCTACTGTGGAGGATCCATATGGAACCCCACAGAGAATGTCGGGATGAACAAGGGACCCACAGCCACAGCCATTCAATCAACACAGGATAAGTCAGTGAGACAGAAACCAAGGATTTTTGACACAAAGACCCCTAAGCTCACAACCTTAAAGCAGCCTTAATACTCATCCACCACAACTCAGGGAACTGAAGGGAAGAGGGGGCGGAAAGATTGTGAGAGCCGTGGTGGGGGAGACTGTCCAGAGGCATGGCACCCCTCAGTAACAACACACTTGGGCCAGGAGAACCAGGCTGAACACTAGGCTATCCACGGTCCCCTGCCACGAGGACTGATCCAGATGACCCATGGAGGAGGTTATCCAGCGGATTGGGGAGGGGAGGGTAGCGGGGAATTGGGAATAACAACTCATTGTTTGCACACTAAATATTGTAACTCATTATGGACAATAAAAAAAAGAGAAGAAAATGATAGAGGCAAGATGGGCTGCTAGGAGTCAGAGGTGAAAGGAGACCTGGGGAGAGAAGTGTCAGGCTTTGGGCTTCTTGACCCTCCCAGCACTCGAGAGTCTGAGAAAGGAGGACAGCTCCAAGTTCCAGGTTAGCCTGCCTTAGAGTGAGACCTTGTCTCAGATAAAAACCATAAACAACCACAAAATCCAAACCAAAGGATCAGTGATGAGTAGAGGCATTGGAGAAGAGCCAGTGCTGAGCTGAGAAGTCAGAGTTAGGGTATCGTTCACATGAGGTTGGTAACTGAACCAGGAGAAGGGATGAAGCTGTGTGGGGTAGGGGCAGAGAGCAGCTTTATGGAAAATATAGAAAGCCTAGAGAATAGCTTTAAAGAACAGGCAGAAAGAAAATGTCAAAGAAAAACTATCCTGAGATGGAAAGAGGATGGAAAATGGGATGCCGCCATGAAAGATGTGGGAACAGAGGCTGAGGAAGGAGAGAATCATGGTGCACTTAAGGTAGAGTGTAGTCCAGAAAAAGAACTGCCAAGTATCCCATGACTTAATCATCTGGGCTCCCTCTGAACTCTGACAGAACTGCTCAGTGAGGTCATGAAGCGGAAGGGAGAGGCAGTATGTCAGGTCCCAATGAATGGAGTGAGGAGGAAATAGCTGGTGAAAGAACGAAGGTCAAAGCCACTTGCATAGAGAGGAATGGAAAATTACAAATGCCACAGGACCAAGGGAGAGCGGGCTAGTATTAAAGGATGAAGAAAAGGAATAAGTAGAAAGAAATGGGTGATGAAGGACAAAGGACTGAAGTCTCAGGGTGATGGGACCCAGAGTGATGTGGAGAATGAGCTTTGAACAGAAAGGGGTCATTCCTCGAGAGCAGGAAGGACATGCTCCCTAAGTCCAACGGGAGGAATATCCAGAAGGCAATGCTCTATTCTTCCAAGGAAGTAATGTTGCAAAGATCTCCTTATATGTGAAGGAAGGTTAGAAAGTAACTTGAGCAGACTGAAAGGATGAAAGGAGGAAGACAGAGGGAGCTGTCCCCATAAAATCATCACCTGTATGATGCAGAGCTAAGGGGTCCCCTTAGTCATGAAATTGCAAAACAGTTGGTCATGGGCAGAAAGCCAGTCCACTGTGGGGTCTGCCAGCAGAGTGGGGTGTGAGATAGTCATTTAGCTACATCAACACCCAGCTCACTGGTCATCCAGCTATTGCCATATCCACCAAGCATATTAAAGGAAGGGATGCAGAGGAGCCCCCACTACAGCAATGGGCATAGTCAGCTCTCCATAAACATCTGCCATTGTTAACAGCAGTCAGTGTTGATCCCTCAAGTTATTTCCTATGTTTAATTATAAAATCTAACATTATTCTGTACTACGAAAAAAGAAAATGGAGATACAGGATAACATTTATCAGGGAAGTTTACAATTAAACCAAAAGATTTTTCCAACAGGAAAGGTTATTATGTGACGGTAAAGATAATGAAGATGGGCTGGGAAGATGGCTTACCAGTTAAAGGTGCTTGCTTGCAAAGCCTGTGAGCCCAGCTTCAATACCCCAGTACCCATGGAAAGCCAGATGCCAAGTGAAGCATGCATCTGAGATCTCAATGCACCCATGACAAAGAGAGGCAGAGCCAGGAGAATCAGCAGCTCCTGGGCAGCCAGTGTGGCATTCCTTTGCAGCCTGGCAGATTACCTGCAGTGGCAAGAGACCCTGTCTCAAAGAAAGTGGAGCATAGGTACCTCAAAGTTGTCCTTTGATCTCCCTCCACGTGGACCATGCACTACATGGCAGTATGACCTCCACCCCCCCACCCCCCCACACAAGTAGAATATTCAAGAAGGTGATAGAATTCCAAATGAAATTTGGATTGGGACAAATTCCTCTGTGTTAGAAGTGTTAAAATAGACTTGAAGCAGAAATGATGCCCATCCATCCATTTGGTCATTCTTTTCTCTGAGTGGACAAAGTAGAGCTATCCATGATATTAACTCCTACCTGTGACAGTGGTGGCCCCAATAGTCTTCTGAGAATGTCCCAGGCAGGAGGTCCAGTGCTCAGAAGGGGCTTACCCACCTTCCTCAATCCTGTCCACACCCTCCCTCTCAGAGAAGAGGCTGAGGCCCAGAGAAGGCAAATGCTCTTTCCTGGCAAACCTGAACAACAAGCCAGATTTTCAAATGACAGCCTCAGGTTCTGTCCAGCATTCCAAGTTACAGTTTCCTGAGGACTTAATAAACAGTGCAGACACTACACTGAGGTCCAGCAAGAGCCTGAAAACTGCAAGGAAGACCAAGGGATCATAGGCTTATGATTGAGGCCCTGTTTTCACATCTGGCCACGGGGGGATCATCATTTAGCATAAATAAACCAGAGCATAACCCAGAGTGATCCTGGACTAACGTCAAGTGCTAAGGGAGCCAGCTCCTGCTGTGAAATACTTAGTGTACAGTTTAAGCCTGGTTGAAGCATGGAAAGGCCTCAGGGCCTACACACAGGCGTTGATGGTTTGAAGGAAAAGGCTATTTTAGTTGGAACAACGCTGTTTGGCACCTAGTGCTTATCAAGCACCCAGAGTGGTAGACTCAATTATAAAATTAACATCACTCATATCTGCTCAGCCAAACAGAAAGTAACCGCTCTATAAAGGAGCTAGGCATCCAAAATTAAACAGAGGAGGGAGTGCCCACTAATTGCTCTCATTTTTAAATTTTTTATCTATTTATTTTGCCCAGCAGCATGGTGCCAGTCTCAGAATCTCTCTAGCAGATGGAAGGAAGGAAGGGGAGAAAAGAGAGAGGGAGATAAGTTCATGTCATCAAATACTTCCTCCCACTCCTCCGTCCTCCTCCCTTCCCCCTTCCCTTTCTTTCCCTCTCTCTCCTGCCACACTGATCCTGTCTATCATGTTCCCACTCTTTCTGCCGCCACCCACTTCCCTGAGTGCTGTGTACATATAGGGTCTGTTTGGCAAAACAGTGTTGAGTCAGAGATCTGTGTTTGAATCACTCCTTCATGCTGTGTGACCTTGACCAGGTTCACTTATTTCTACTCATCTGAAAATAGAAGCAAATATTCTCCTATTTACCTATTAGTGTCATTCTGAATAATGAATAGGATGACAACTCTTAATGACTTTCACACATCACGTCTTGCAGAGTATGCGTAAACACCGATGTCAATTAGATCCACTTGAGAATCAAATGGAGCCAGCCAGCACCTCCCAACCTGACCTGTAGAACGAGGCCCAGTCTTCCCAAAGCACCTTGACTGAGGCCGTAATGTTTCTCGGGGTTGCCTCTGAGTAAATTCACCTCGATAATCATCCTCCTTCCCCCACATGAACACTAGACCCCAGTCCAAATCCGTCATGTTCCCCATATACTCTTGCTGAGACTGTGGGGCTAGAGGCGCGTCAGAGCAGGTCACCACCTCCATGAATGATTCTCCCATTGCTAAAGGACAGGATTTCCTCCCAACCTCTCTGAACACCCAGCCTCCTTCATCACTCCCGCCTTTCTCCTTCCACTAGCCTCCCTCTCCTCTCATCCAGCCTCCAAATTCCTCTTCATTTCTAGTACAGAGCAGGTTGGTTATTTCCCTTCCTTTGTGTGTCTTCCTACCAGGCTTCCATCCTTCACAGCCAACATACCCCTTCACAGTATTTTCCTAAACACAGTCCACCCCCACGCAGGACTGTCAAACATTACATTTCTGTGCTCTATACCTGAGACAATAGATGCTAGGGGCCTCTTTTCTCTTTCATACTGAGAAATGTCACCCCTGTACGCCGCATCCTCTCAAATTATCCTTTGTCCCCATTTGCAATGAGGTCCTCTGAAGAAGAAACCATCCTCTGCTGGCTGGGCCTCCCACCTCACCTTTCCAGAAGCCCCCTACTGACTGAAATGGCTCCCTTAAAATTCAGCTGTGACTGGCTCAGAGCCAGTGACCTCATCTCTATTGACTGATGACAGTGAACTTCAAAAGCGTCCCTCCCTACCTTGGTGTACTCAATGCTATCATTCCTATTTCCAAACATCTTCCTCCATCCCTTCCCAGTCCTGTCTTAGACATTCCTCACTGTGAACTCTGGGGCCCCCATCAGTAGCTCCCTTCCTACTCTGTGTGGGCTCCCCAGCCATCTTATCTACTCCAAAAGCTCAACCTCCCTCCCACAGGCTGATGAGACCTACAATCCTCCCACAGCTCACGATCTCATTTGGTAACACCTGCTGGACCTCTGGCTGAACAAGGAAAGGTACTTTCAACTCACAAACACAAATTGCATCCCCACTCCCTGGAACTATATTTCTTGACTCTAGATTGCTCCAGAATTTCTGAGATTTCTCCGGTCTATCCTACATTTATTCACTCATTCAGTCATCACTGACTGGACCATTCTCTCCAAGGAATCTAACCCACTCCCATGGCTTTACATAACATCTATGTGCTGATAACTCCAAGTTTTAAATTTGAGCCCACAGCTGTCTTTTCCATTATAGACTTGTGACTCCTGCTGCCCACTCAACAGCTCCTCCCCCTCAACCTTAGTGCAGCCAATGTAGAATTCTGACCCGCTCTCACTGTTAAGGCTGCTTCTTTCTCAATAGAATGCATGTTAGCAAACAGTTCCTCCAGCCATGTATTTACAGAAGCCAAGTCCATGTGCCTCTCTTTGATTCCCCCACCCCCAACTCAGCCTGGTAGCAACTGTCAGGATTGCTTGTCCTGAAATATATCCAAACCTGTCCTTTCCTCCCCCATCACTGCCTCCTTCTCCATCTGGGCTATGATCACCACATTTCTGGTGCGTGACTATGGCAGCTTGTTCCCCTCCAAACTTATCCATACCTAGAAAAATCTATTATTTTTGGTGGAATAGTGGGTGGAAATTTAGACTAAAGTGTCTAGAAAAACACTAGAAAGAAAAATCTATTATTTTTACTTTTCATGTGTGTGTGGTGTGTGTGCATATGTGAGTGTTTGAATGTGTATGGCCACATGTGTGTGTACCGGTGCAGGTGTGTATATGAATGTGGAGGCCATAGGTAGACACGGGGTGTCTTCCTCATTCATTCTCCACATTTTTTGAGACAGTATATCTTGCTGAAACTACAAATCACTAATTCTAATAGATTAGGCAGCCAGAAAGCTCTAGAGATCCTCCTGTCTCTGCCTCCCCAGCACTGGGATTACAGGTTCAAGATCTAGGGATCCTCCTGTCTCTGTCACCCCAGAACTGGGATTACAGGTTCAAGATCTAGAGATCCTCCTGTCTCTGCCTCCCCAGCACTGGAATTACAGGTTCAAGATCTAGGGATCCTTCTGTCTCTGCCTTTCCAGCACTGGGATTACAGGTTCAAACCACTGTGCTCAGTTTTTACAAAGTGTGCTGGATTATCAAAACTCAGTTCTCATGTGTGATGGTTAGGTCATGTTGTCAACTTGATCTTTTTAATTATCTTGAGTGGGTCTCTGAGGATGTTTACAGGAAGGCATCCTATCAGCAAGGGGCAGGATGCAAAGAATCTCAAAGAAGCTGGAAGTAAACATCCTTTCCTGTGTAGGTCATGCAGGAAGGAAATTCCAGAGACTCAGGAAGTCATTAAGTCTGGGATAGGGTTGCAAGACCCCACCCTAAACCTATATAAAGAAGAAGAAATTCTCTTAGGCCCCTGCCTATTCCCTGTTCTCTGTGTGTGGTGTAGGTGATGGGTTTTTCTCTCTGCTCAGACCTGTGAAAGAGGGCCAGCCTCTTTCACTGTTACAGAACTTCCCCTCAATCTGTTGTTTCAAATAAACCCTTTCCTCCCAGAAACTGTGCCTGGTTTGGAGATTCATCCCAGGGGCCTGTGGCTGACTATGACACCATGCTTTCATGGCATTGTACAGTCTGAACCATCTCCCCACCCACCCCCAAATTTTTTAAAAAGATAAACAAGATCAGGTAATTTTACCAAGTCAGCTGCATTCCTTACTGCATCCTTGCAGTGGTTGTAGCTGCTACATAGGCCCTGCCTTTTCCCCTGCTCCTCCCAGGGTCTCTCTACAATGACTATATGGCTCCTTAAATAAGGACCTCAAATAAGGTAAAGCTCTTTTTTGCCTTTGGGACCTTTTGCTTCCCTTAGTGCTGTGATACTCTCTGAGGTTGGCTCCTTCTTGAACTTTAAGCCTCAATTTAAATCTTATCTCCTCATAGAAGCCTTTCCTAACACTCCAATCTAAATTCCACCCACCAACCCACCATTATCTTTCAGCACTTCAACCTGGACCTCTCCTTCATAGCCTTGAACCTCATTTTGGTTTCTTTTTTCTTACTTGTTTTTCATCTGTCTCCTCCATGAGGACAGGGACTTTGTTTTGTTCACCACTGGATTCCCCAGACTGACAACATTATTTGGCACATAGTCGTTGCTCAATGTTTATTCATCGAATGAGTGAATGAATGGTTGTGAAAATATATGAATTTATTTATGTATGAAGTGTTGGGCAAAATACAGTCCTTGCTCTCAAGAGATGAACAAACCAATAAAATATAGACATGTATATTAGCTATTTCTTCTATGAGAGGCATGGTCAACACAGTGTGGAAATGTCGAGGTAGACATTTGTGCCAGAATGGAGGAGGCAGGCACAGGAGACTTCAAACAGGGATTTGGTTGATGGTGTGTTAGGGCTTTTTTTTTGTCTTATTTTGCTTTTTTTTTTTTTTTTTTTTTTGGCTGATTGAATTGAGGTAGAAATTTATCCTTGCATTTTAACTTGAAGTCAACTCAGGCAATCACTTGACACTGGAGATAAGAGCTGACAATTTTGAGTATCAACATGAAATACAGTCTAGCATTTTAAAAGAAAAAGTTAATAGACATAATGCATTTATTCCACTTGACCCTCCTGAAAGATTGTCCAAAAATGGCACTGCAGTGAAATGCGCCTATCTTATGAATGAAGAGCCACACATTACAGATATACATTAATGAACTGGATTAAGGATAGAACCCAGATCCCATGGATCACTGCACCTCAGCATTGAAGACAGTCCTCTTAGGCTGTATTATGCAATAGTAGTAGATGATTAAAAACCTTCAAGGCTTCCATACCATGAATTCACTTCTCACTTACATTACATGGGTGTGGTGTTCATCTTTATTCTGTTGACCCACAAGGAAGCAGTAGTTCCCATCAGAGCCATTTGGAGGCCAGCCTGAGATAGAGGAGACCCTGTCTCAGGAATTAAAAAAAAAAAGATGAATGGAAAAGAAAAGAAAGTTTAGGGCTGTAGCTCAGTGAAAAAGTAATGCCTTATCCTGGCAGGAGACAAACCACACCTAGCCTTCACACAGGGCCCAAATGAAACCTACAAAAAAGTCATGAGACAAACAGGAGACCAATCACCACAGCAAGTCTGATAACCCATGAAAGGTCGATGGAGACAGACACCAACAATACCCAGCACAACCCAGGGCAAAGATCCAGAGATACGTAAGATCTCGACAACAAAGCAGACTCAAAACTCACCCAGTATGACTCAGGGAACTGAGCGGAAGAGGGTCAGAAAGAATGTAAGAGCCATGGTGGGGGAGAATATCCAGAGACATCGCCCCCCCCTCAGCAACAGCACACAAGGGGGAAGGAAAAAAAAAAGAAAAATGAAAAACTGGCTACCTTGGGTGCAGTTCATAACCACCTATCCTATGGAGAGATCCAGTGGGTAAGGGGACAGAGAGGAGGGAAACGGGGACACATTCACAAGATTTGCTTATACAATGTATATACTTATTCGTAATAAAGATACTTTTTAAAATAAAAGAAAAATTAATGCCTTAGCATTCCCAAGGACCCTAGATTTGATCACCTTTAAAAACTGTAATCTAGCACAGCATATATAAAATCTAAATTCATTGCTTACATTATTGCATTGGTGGAGAATACTAAGAGGCACTCATAGATAATCCAAATAAGAATGAAAGATCTATCATCATGTGATCTAGATAGATGTGTCTAGAGGCAACATAGTAGCTGATGGCAGTGAAATTGACCAAGCAAGGATTCTACTTTCATTTCCTACACTGGTAGACCAGTCCTGCAGTGAGGGAATTTGGGATTTCCAACAAGATTTCAGTATCCAACATGCATATGAACAAAATTGTCATTTTCTCTTTAAGACCAAATTAATATACATCTCAACCCATAAATAAGAAGTAGTTATTACTTTCTCCAAAATATACAAGTTTGAGATTAAAATAGAAGCATTTCTGTGCCTACATGTTTTGTGAGCTGGCAAAGATAAGAAGTTCAAGGTTGGCTTTAAGAATTAGAAAGGTCTTATGCATTTGTGATAAATGAGTTGAAAAAATATATATTTAGATGCAGATCCGGTATCTTACCAACCATATCATTAAGTACAAATTTAAATCAACATTTCAGGGTGAGAAGTAGAAGCCTACCACTTAGTAAAACCAAACACTCAACTGTGAGTTACTCAGTAACAGACAACATGCCTTACATTTTTGAATGCCCAGCGGCTAGTTCAGTGCCTGGTATTCAGTAAGCACTCAATAAATGCTCTTTGAAACATGCATGTACACATACATACATTCATATGTATAGTTTCAAACCTAGGTTCTGCAAATGAGAGAAAACGTCCCAAATTTGCCTTTCTGAGTCTAAGCACATTTTGTTTAGCATATTGATTTCCAGTTCCATCCATTTTCCTACAAGTGCCACGATATCATTTTTCTTTGGAGCTGAATAACATTTCATCGTGTGTATCTACACATTTCTCCAACCATTCATGTGTTGATGGACATCTATGTCGGTTCCATTTGCTGGCTATTGCGATCTTGCAGCAAAAACTATGGATGTGCAAGCATCTCCGTGGTGTGTTGAATCAGCCTCCTTTGAGTTCCTACCCTGGAATGCTATAGCTGAGTCATATGGGATTTCTATTTTCAGTCTTTGGAGAAGCCTCCACACTGATTTCCAGAGTGGCTGCACTAGCCCACCAGCTGTGTGGAAAGGCTCCTCTCCCTCTTGCCCCACAGCCTTGCCAACATTTGTTGTCATTTGTTTTGATGGTAGAGCTATTCCGACTAGAGTGAGAAGAATCTCCAAGAAGTTTTCATTTGCATTTCTCCAATGGCTACGGATGTTGAAGTATTAATTGGCCATTTGCATTTCTTCTTTTGAGTTCTATTCAGCTCATTAGCCCATTTATTGATTACCTGATTTGTTTTGTTGGATTTTTTTGGTGTTTAATTTCTGCATTTCTTTATATATTATAAACATTAAGCCCCTATCTCATGTGTAGTTGGCAAAGATTCCGCCCCCCCCCTCTTGCTCTAGGCTGTCAATTTGCTCGTGGTTGTTTCCTTTGCTGTGCAGAAACGTTTTAATTTGGTGAAATCTTACTTGTCTATTTTTGAAATTATTTCCTGTGCTATTGGAGTCCTTTTCAGGAAGTCTAGGCCTATATCTTGAACATCAATAAATGTTTGCTGGAGGGCAATTTACACCAAATTTCAAAATGCTTATTCAGTTTTGAGCTTGAAATTGCAAGTTTAGAAATGTATCCTAAGAAATTATCGAAATTGTTCACAAAGAAAAACCTGGAGATGTATGGAATGTGTATCACCATCCACTGTATAACAGAAACACCACCCAAGAGTCCAAAATAGTGTACTAGTCAAATAGGCTGTAGTGTATCACATAATGAAATAAAAATAAACAATGAATAAAAATGAAAGAATTGTGAAGAAACATGTTTCAAAGAACACTTAAGTATAAGACAACATATATAGGAGAGACAAGAAGGCATTAAAATGTTTCAGGCATAGTAAATCCCATATTAATAAAATGTACATATAATGCTTATATATGCACACACAAATCTGAGAGAGGAAAAATGATCAGTTACATGTATGCTTTTTATAAGTCGCCTTTAGTTTATCAAGAAGCTCGTTTACTGAACGGAGAGCTTCATGTGAGGCTGTGGAGGAAAGAGAGGCTGGAGCTGGGGACAAGACTAATGATGTAGGCAAGGAGTTAAAGCAGCTGGCAGCCGATAGGAATTAGAGCCATGGCAATGAACCCAGATGTCTAATGTAGATATTTTGCTAAGTTTTGCTGTGTATTATGTATTGGAGCCTTCTTCTCCTTTGCCTTGCTTTGAAAACTTCTGCAAAAATCTTCATTTTTCTCTTCTGCTTTGTGAAGGTCGCTTTGCTTTAAGGGGAGGTGACCAAGTACTGACTCTGGCTCAGGGACAGAAAGCAAGACAGCCTGAGGGTTTCAGCCTGGTATGGGAGTGATGATCAAAGATGGGACACTGAAATACTAGACAGTCATTAGCTCTGGGCAGAGAGAAAATAAGGGGCTCTCATTTTCTGCTTTAATGGGGTCTCCACATTTCTGCAATGTACACACATTGTTATTATAATCATAAAAATGGTATTTAAAAAATAAATTAATGTGAAATGAATGAATAAGCAAATAGATCAATGAATGAATGAATTAACTAATTAGTGAAATGATTGACCCAGGCCACAGAAGCACAAACAAGATTCTAATTGGCAAATTTGCATGTTCCTATTTCCTGCTGTGGACATTATCAGCCTCTATCTTTAGATTAGACTTTTTTTTTTTTAAGAAAGAAAACTACCCGCCTTAGGAAGGAAGCAATATTTTCATGTACACTACTCTCCAACACTTATAAAATGCCTCTTCCCTATCCAACCTGATACGCTTCTTACCTTATCTACCACGGTCTATGTCCAACACCCCCAGAACTCACTAGCACAGAATTCCATGAAAATAAAACAGGGGATGATAGCTAGGAGGCAAATCTATGAGCAAGATGCCTGCCTGCATTGAGATCTAGTCCTTCCGTGTGGCTTAGTTTACTGTGTGTGTCTGTGTCTGTGTCTGTGGGGGGCGGGTGCTGTGTTAGGCAAGTACAGACCTAAAGTCAAGGCTGCACATGGAAAACATACTTAACACAGAACCCAATATAGTCAGTCTGGACCAGTGCCAAACCACACATGTTGAACATGTCACCAGACTGTCTGATTTGTTCCCACATACACACTGTCAGGCAGGGATGGAAAGAGACGAGCTGTGCTGGATGGGACCTACAAGGGCTTCTTATAGAAAGCATATTGCTTGTCCATATGGGCTGGTGGAGGTGGCAGCTGGCTGAGGGGAGGACCTTGCCACCTGCCAGGCCCAGAGACAAGTGGTCAGCCAGAGTCCTGGAACCCAGGCTAAGGACAACTCAAGGGCATGGGGAGCTTGCTGGAATATTTGGGGAGGATGATTACTGGGTAGACTCTGGGGAAGAGAGGAGAGGGAGCCAGAGAGAGAGAGAGAGAGAGAGAGAGAGAGAGAGAGAGAGAGAGAGAGAGAGAGAGAGAGGCCTGCCTGACAAAGCTGATTTTTTTTTGTACAGATGCTGCTGGCAGAGAACAGGGTGGGAGCTGTGTGTTCAGCTACATTAGTCAGGGATAGAGTTTTAATAGGCTGCAGAAGGAAATGATGACGGCAAAGTTAGGAGCAGTGAGTAACTCAATTTGAGAGAGCTGAGCTCTCCAGGAGATGATGGCAGAGGCGCCATGTTTCTCTTTAGCCTGGTGGGGGGCAGGGCTGGTGTTGAGGTCACCACAGACAGTGGCATTGAGAATAAACACAAGCTGGGGCCTTTGGGAGGTGACCCTGCACTATTCCTGCTGTGACACAGAGACATCCAGGGCTCATCAGCCATGCCAGGCTGTATGGAAATGAACCAGAGCAGCTGGGGACAGAGCTGTCATTCGTGGTTATTGGAGGGCAGGGAGAAAGTCTGTTCAGGAGGAAGCTCTGCACATGGACTGGGCCTGTTCTTTTCTGTTTGAAGAGAGGGAGGAGGCCTTTTAGCAACTCCGAGGGTTAAGGCAAGGAAATACCACCTCAAGAGTGGGGAAGGGGACACCATGAGGTATCAGAGGGTGGTGAGCCTAGTGAAGGACTCAGGAAACCTTTGTGTAAATTAGAGACGTGATGTCTCTCCTACATGTGGATGAAGCATAGCTTGGTGGAGAGAAAGGTGGCTGGATTCAGGGTACACCCACCACGACTCAGGGAACTGAGAGGAAGAGGGGGCGGAAAGATTGTGAGAGCCTTGGTGGGGGAAACTGTCCAGAGGCATGGCACCCATCAGTAATAACACACTTGGGCCAGGAAGACCGGGCTGAGTACTAGGATATCCAGGATCTCTTGCCACAAGGACTAATACAGACAGCCCACGGAGGAGGATATCCAACTGATCAGGGATGGGGAGGGGGGAAGTTGGGGAATTCGGGATAACAACTCATGGTTTGCCCACTAAATAATGTAACTCATTATGGACAATAAATATATATATATATATATATATATATATATTTTAAAAAAAGAATACTATCATAAACAAAAAAAAACCAAAAAAAAAAAAAAAAACCTACTTGTATCCCAGGCAAGGGTATAGAAAGCAACCCCAAGAAGCTGCTTGTGACAAACTCCACAATTTACCAATCCCGTGAGCCAGGCCCACTCCGACTGCTCAAGATTCGCTCTCACAGGACTTGCCACACAGCCACACTCTAGCACGGCTCACTTCTCCCCAAGTCTGCCTGCACCATCTCACGTTCACTTCATTAAGACAGGGTCTCTCTTCACTTTGCTCACTGCTGTGCTGCTTCACAAGCTCCTGGAAAATTCTCCTACCTCCCATCTTGCCATGGAATGCTGGGATTAAAAAAGCCCAGCATGGCTATGGGTTATGAACTCAGGTACTCGGGCTTTATCCACTGAGCCATCTCCCCAGCCCAAGATCTGTTTGTAAATCCTGGAGCAGCCAAGTGGGCACTTGGCACATGGAAGATGTTCAGCAGACAGGTTTGTGGAAAGAGTACTGGGAAAGCAGAATTAGATCCCAACTCTTATCACAGAAGGAAAATGAACAGCTAATAGTCACTTCTTTCTATGTGTTAAGCACTGTTTAAAGCGTTTGACATGTAGAAAGCTACAGAATTCTCTTAAATAGTCTGAGTAGGGGGCTGGAGAGATGTCTCAGTGGTTAGATGGGTCAGTGGTTAAGGCACTTGCCTCCAGTGCCTAAAGCCCCTGGTTCAATTCCCCAGTACCCACATAAGCCAGACCCACAAAGTGGTGGCCCTGGTGCGCTCTCTCTCTCTCTCTCTCTCTCTCTCTCTCTCTCTCTCTCTCTCTCTCTCTCTCTGCTTGAAAATGAATAAATAAAATATATAAAAAAATTTAATGAGTTGTTATCCCTAATTCCTCATCCATCCCCAGTCAGCTGGATATCCTCCTTTGTGGGTCATCTGTATCAACAATGTAACTCATTATGGACAATTAAAAAAAAGAAAATTTTTAAAAAAGAATCTTAAATAGTCTGAGTAGGGTTTGTTTTCATCTCCTAAGTACATAATAGGAAACTGAGACATGGAGAGGTTAAGTATAAGGTCAAGGTCAGTAAATACTCTGATAGCAGAAGTGAGACTTGAAGCCAAGCCAACTGGTCCAGAGTCCATACTTGTTAAGCACACACTGTGCTTTCCAAGGTGGGCCTGGAGTTTAACCAACCTCATTCTCTTCATCTGTAAAATGGGATGATGATATATTTAGCAACCATATATTAATTAGGTAGATTGCTAGAGTATAATAAATCTTCAGTAAAAAGTAGTCACCATTAATAAATAGGTTTTGAAAGAATGAGAGAATGTGAGAATATTGTCAAGAATAACATCACTAATAGAATTATAATACAAGCCATAAATGTGAGCCACATTTAGAATATAAACTTATCCCAGCATCAGAAGAATACAGGAAAAACAGATAGATAAAATCAATGTTTAGTAAGATGTTTTACTTAAGCCAATTTATGCAGAATATTATCATTTGTCCTATAAGCTTTACAAAAATTTGAATGGGATATTTTACATTATTTCTTTATACTAAGTAGTCTATACAGAGCTTATATTTCCCACTTGTGCTTCATCTCCACTCAGACTAACCACATTTCAAATGTTCAAGAGCCACGTGTGGCTAGTACCTAACATATTAGGCAGCATGGATCAAGCAGACCTAAGAGAAAGAATCATCCAAAAATTCTATTAAGAACCCAAAGTTTCGCCATTTGAGTTATGATGGGTTTTCTTGTTTCAAGAGCTCGTCATTAAAATGTAAGCACCTCTGGAAACCATGAATGAATACTGAAGTGGGTCTGAGGCTGCAACCAGCCCAGGCTGCAGATCACATTCAATGGTTGGAACTGTGAATCTCAAGGCTGGACCCATCTGTGTTCCAGTGATGACAGCCTCTAAGAGCTTGGGTGACCTTGGCCAAGTCCTTTAAGAGTCCCATTTCCTGACCTGTGAAGGAGGCACTGTATGACAGCTGAGCGTATCAGAGCAGACAGGGCCTGCATGGGACCTCAGTGGTGTTGCTTTCCTTCTGTCTTCCCATCTTTGTATCTGTCACCAGAACTGTCCATCCTGACTCCTCAATCACAAAGACAGCCTCAGAAGGCATTTGCCCACAAGAGTCATCTTTGAGAGAGTGCTATCCAATCAGTTCTCATGGGGATTTGTTGTGTGTCTAACATTCCTTGAACATGGAGGTACCAGGGGGATCCCCAAATCACATCATGATTATGTATGTTTGTTATACAAAAACTTGGAAGTTTCAATGCCTGACACTGAGTCTAGGACTTTCATGTCCCTTGTGACTTGGGCTCTCCCTGCTATGATCCTCTTCTCTGCCTGGAGCCCCCGTTCTTGGGTAGCCAGGGCCCCTCTGTGTATTTTCTACCATCGGACTTAGATGTGGGCTCTAGCTCTGGGATTTGGACTCTACCTATGGCCTATCCACAAATCCCTCTTGTGAGCATGAGCCAATTACCACCTTCATGTCCTTTCTTAGGACCTGTTCTTATTGTTTGGTCGCTATTGATAGATTCAGCTTTGACTTCCTGTGCCACTAAGCTGGGAAGGGACCACCAAAGGAGGCTCACACAAGAAGAACCTTGGAGACAAGCACCAACTTTGGGGAGAAAAAGCCCACAGTGTGAGGGGATCCAGTGCATCACAATTAGAAAAGCAAGGTAGCAGGAGCAAGAGACCACTGGTGACATTGCCTCCACAGTCAGGAAGCAGAGAGAGCTTAACATCTACAGCTCACTTACACTGACCCATTTCCTTCAGCGAAGCTTTAACTCCTAAAGGTTCCACAACCTTCCCCAAAGAGTGCCACCAGCTGGGGACCATGTGCACAAACACATGATCCCACTGGGGATGCTTCACATTCAAACCACAACAGGGATCAAGTCACATATGTCACCCAAGTGGCTGGGGTGAATTTCTCAATCAAGGAGAAGCCTAGGGTCAGGAGGGGGAAAGCTCAGAAAGAAGAGCAGCCTTGTCTCGAGCCAAGAGCTGCTAAGGCCTGATGAAGTTTGACGATATCAAGAGAAAGAAGAGAATGATACAGGAAGGGCCGAGCAGCTCAGGAGCCAAGGCTATAAGGGAAGTGTATATTTTAGGTTAATCTCTTTTCATCATCCATGTAGGATCTTAGGCACAGGGCTCCTGAAGCCCCCTACTCACTTGCCAGGTCTTGTAACTATTTCCAATGCCTACAAATGTTGAAGCACCCACCACTTGTTCCCATGGATTCCAACTACTTCCTGAGCTACGACCTGTTAACTTAGCGTGCACAGCTTGTCCCCACAAATGCAGTGCCTGCTGCATCCCACATCACGGCCTTACTGGTCTTGTTCTAAATTAAGTAAGCCTTGGCCACCTAACCTTAAGGTGTGGCCTAGGATTCTTACTGTTCTGAAGGGACAGATCCACACAGTAAGGAGCAGCCAAAGAACAGTGGTGAAAGACTTTAAGTGTTAGAAGGACCTAGAAAGAAACCCCAGCTCTACCTACATGCCGCACCACGTTAACCAAGTGGTTTCATCTCAATATTCTCATCTTTACACTGGGCATCATGGTGCCTACTTTGAAGAATTGCTGCAAAATGTAAATTAGAGACTAATTTATATAAATTTCACTACCTAGCTCACAGCAGGCACTGAATTCATGATGGCTTAAGTTAAATAAATGAGTGGCTATCTCCAATGGCTCGCCGTGGCTTGTGATGTGAGTCCTGAGCAAGCAGACTTATTTGGCAAATTCTCCATGTGATCTCTGCCCCAGTCACACTCAACACACATATTTCTAGATCCAGCCATGTGCTTAGCTCTCTCAAAGGTTTTGCATTTACCATCACTCCTTCTTAGGATAATCTCACACCTTCTTCAACTGACTGCTTCCTATACCCACAGTCAGCCCCAAAGCCACAACTCCCAAAAACAATTCTAGCCCTTCAATGACAAGGTGGGCTCCCTCTCTGCAAGAGTAGATGGCACCAACTGACCCTTCAGCCATAACTCCATTCTCCATGCCATAATCATTAACCAAAACCTTCTTGAGAACAGGGTCATGTCACTCTATTTATGTGCCCATGGGACTAAATCAGAAAAAAAGTAATAAAAACAAATATATTATAGTTTTTAGGGAACTATGTATGCCCTTTCCATACATTGTCTCATTTAAACCTCAAATAGACACTGGCTCTGTTTTTGAAAGAACTTGAAGCTTAAAAGTGTGAAATGACTTAACCCAATAATACAGAGTAAGTAAAGGGGCTGAGATTCCAACCAGAGCCAATGTGTCTCAAAGTCTGAACACCACTCAGAAAGCAACGAACGAACCAAGTTCCAGCTGAAGAGTTGTGGAATAGAGAAATATACTCTTCAAACAATTGTCTTTGGTCTATTAATTGTATATTTGTAACTTATGATACACACCATCACTCTAAATGGTGAAATATACTAAAACAAAGACCTCGCACAAAAGAAAGATATGGAACCCTGGTCAAACTCAGCCAACTACCCCTGGAAGACAGGACTGTGGTCAAGCCCCCTCCTCCTCCCTCTTCCTATGCAGAGATAATCCCTTCCTGTGTCACCATGGACCCAAAGAAGAAACCGAAGCCCTCACCAGGTCCAGGATCAAGAGAAGGGCTTGCTGACTAGCCATGTCCACCTCCCAAGAAGGAGATGGGAGGCAGGAAGGAAGCATCTGGAGGCAGCAGCACTTGGTTCTGGACCTTGCACACATGAATGATGCACTAAGACAATTCTCTGCCTTATCATAAATTCTGCAAACTCATGAACTTTGCAATCTCTGAAGCTCAGCGCTGTATGGGAGCCACTTATCTTGTGCTGAAAGCAATATAAAAACAGATGGCAAAGAGTGCATCGGGAGATAAATCAGCAGCAGGCTGCCAGGAGTTTGCAGACAGACCCAACATGGCCAAGCTCTGGACTCTCGGACACAGGAACTGCTCAGCAGGGTCCCCCAGGGCAAGACAGCCAGGCTGGCAGAGAAAGTAGCTGGCTCTTGGAAGCACAGCAGGATTTTTTGGGAGGTCAAAGGACAAAGAGCATCTTCATAGGTAGCCTTGGGAACATGGCCAGCCCTTCCTCAAGGGAAGACAGGGGTGGTCATTGGGACACAGTTCCCAAAACTGCAGCTGAGACCAGTGCTTTCTTACTTAATAAGAAAAATTCCCATCATTACCATTCTGTATCCTTCCTACATACTGAGAGATACACATGTTTCAGATGGGGAAACTGAGGCTCAAAACTGTAAGTTGGTCAAAGTCACAGGGCAGAGATAGAACCAGACTCAAGGTGTCATGGCACCATTGTTTGTCATTCATGTCACAGGATCTGGCTGTCTTCTTTGATTCTCACCATAGCTTCACAGGGCTCAGGGTTGCAAGGCCTCACCTGAGGTCACAGAGCCAGGGTACAGAAAGGATGGAGGATTAACCCACTTCCAGGGCCATGGGCAATCCTAGCATGGCAGAGAGAGGCAGGACCAGAGTGAGTGCCAATGACACGGGGAGAAGTCCATGCCTGCTGCAGACTGAACCAGAAAAAGACAGCAAGGATCCTGAGAAAAGCCAACAGGGAGAGTGAGGAGAAAGGGGAACATCTATGGGAAGAGACCTCGCACAAAAGAAAGATATGGAACCCTGGTCAAACTCAGCCAACTACCCCTTGAAGACAGGACTGTGGTCAGGCCCCCTCCTCCTCCCTCTTCCTATGCAGAGATAATCCCTTCCTGTGTCACCATGGACCCAAGATCCATGGTCAAAAGAAGACAGAAAAAGAAGAAGAAAAGAGAAAGAAGAAAGACCACATAGGTGCCCAGGAGGGCAGGACATGTAAACCTTGTGTACAGCAGCCAGAGGCACCATATATGGTCAGCCCATCTTTGGAACATGTGTGATGGAGCCAGCAGGAAGAAACACAAGCTATTTGCTCTGAAAAGTACCACAAATGCTTCTCCTCAGAGAAGACTGATGAAGAGTGCCCAGTTTTGTTAGAAGGGCTTGTCTTGTCCCTGGGCAGCACACAGGCATTCAGGCCCTCTAACCCAATGCTAAGAGGAAACTGGCCCAGATGAATGCAGTGCAAAGCCTGCACAAAAGGAAAACAGTGGGGAATGTACTTGAACGGAATGTGTAACGCAGCAGGGGCGCAAGAACCTATTTGCTAGGCAAAGAGTCTCAACTCCATGCTCCCTGCCTCCTATACCTTTAGTCCAAAGTTCTTCAGGATAGAGACTACACCTCCTCCTGGTCCTGAGACTCCCAGGAAATGCCACTACAGGGTCCTCAGAGCCTTGCGTGGGTGTGGGCTGTGTGACTATGCCCAACATAACTCAAAGCGAGACCCATCTGTCAAGCCCTGCCTCTGCAGGGCATCTCATGTCCAGTGCCTGGTTAAATCTTCCTCACAGGGCTAGAGAGATGGCTCAGTGGTTTAGGCACTTGCCTCCAGTGCCTAAGGCCAGGGTTCAGTTCCCCAGGACCCACATAAGCCAGACCCACAAGGTGTGGCCCTGGTGTCTCTCTCTCTCTTTCTCTCTCTCTCTCTCTCTCTCTCTCTCTCTCTCTCTCTGTATCTCTCTGCTAGAAAATTAATAAAATATTTTTTTAAAAATCTTCCTCACAGCCCTAGGAAGGGTAGCAGTGTGAGGGGAGGGGAACGAAAGGGCAAGAGGGAGATGAAAATGTCATAATGAAAGGCATTGCTATGTATAAATAACATATACAAAAAATGGGAGATGGCTCAGTAGGAAAGAGCACTTGCTGATTAAGCATTGAGGACCTGAGTTGCAGAAGCCAGGCATGACTGCGCACACCTGTAGCTCCAGTGTTGAGGTGGGCAGAGACAGAAGGATCATCGGGGCTCCCTGGTCAGACAGTCTTAACAGAAAAGTGGGAAACTCTAGGTTCAGCGAGAGGCTGTCCCGAGAACTAAAACAGGAGAGTGACAGAAAAGGACATCCAGCATCCTCCTCTGTCTTCCACATGCATGGACACGGGACACATACATATGCATACACTATACACATTACACACACACAAATTCTACCCCCCAAAAAAAACCCAGAAAATAAAAATATCTTCCCCACAGTCACCCTAAAGGAACTGATAGGCTCGTCCAAGCCCACCTGGATCCTAAACATCTAAGCTGTGACTTCCATAATTAACAGTGCCAACAACTACTAGAAACCTACAGCACCGTTTTCTATACCAAGGGTTTAGGAAGCGCCTTTGTATGCCATCTCATTTGAGACTTGTAAACGTATACGGTAACTACTCATATGATTTACAAATAAGGAAACCAAGGCACAGACAAGTCAAGCAATTTTTCCAAGAGCGCATTTATAGTAAACGTCAAGGACGTGGGCCTTGAACCAGGCGGGCCTAACAGTCATCTAAGGACACAGTGCCCTTGCCCTTGTCCTTGCCAGGGGATTCCATGTAAATCAAGGTCAGGATGGCACGTGACTCTGGATTCCGTAGATGTCACAGAGAAGGGGTTGCCAGCATTCAAGGCACACGTCTCTCAGCACCCACCCTCATGGAGGAGTGATGAGGAAGGCACCCCTCTCTGCCCTTCTGCCCAGCCCTCTCCTAGGAAAGGCTGGCACCAAAGTGGAAGCAAAATAGAGAAAGACCAGATGTGGAGAGGGGCTGAGCTGAGCCTGCCTTTCACTCAGGCATCCCTCCCTTCCCCAAAATGAGCAGGCATACAGCTACGGCTGCACGGAGACAATGATCACTAATCAAGTCCAAATTTCCTTCTAATCAGTTCAGTTGTTGGAGGAAGCGACACAGCCAGGCCTATTCTGGGAGGGGAGCTGTTCCTCCAGGCAGAGAGCCCAAAGGGACAGTGAAGGTTGAGCCCAGGGGCAGCCTGGCATCCTGACTCACAGCTTTTTTCTCAGCACTGGGCAACTGGCCCCTCAGCTGCTCTGGAATAAACCTTCCCACATACCTTTTTCTCCAGCCACCCAAGTGAAAAGTCTTTCATCTCATCTGGAAATGCCAAGAACAGTCACAGAAAGAAGGTTGCCTCTATGCTCAGGGACAGGGTTTGAGTGGCTTCTGTCCCTGACAACAGTGTGGATGGAAATGCGACCCGGTACTGCTGGCTTCCGCTGGAAAGGGAGACAAAATCACAGTAGTGTCTTTCTGGAAAAACCTATCCACCCTTTAAAATAGACCTCAAGTATCACCTTCTCAGCTGCATCAAATTCAAATCCCTGAATTAATTACCACTCTTCTGCATTTTCCAAAACATGCTACTCAAATATCTGCTTATCACTCAGTGCTGGCTTCATTATCTGCCATTCTATTTGCTAGGCCAAGAGCACTTGAGCTGCAGAAATGCAAACACATTCTTAACTGTGACCCCCATGATGGCCCACCACAAAGCCAGGCACATAATAGTTGCTTATGAAATGAATCCTGACTGAAGAGTAAATAAATGTATGTATATTTGAAGCTGTCATTTGAATTCGAATAGGAAGCTTCCTATTTTATTCGATGTAATCAAATGCAAAACCTTTTGCAGACTCTGCCACTCCACCAGTAATCATCAAAAGGACCAGAGATATGCAGGAAATAAGAAAACTGGATGAGCAACTGTTCCTGTAGAATTCCATCAAGTTGTCCGGTTACAGCAGGCGCCCAGATCCTACTTTATTCAATCTAGATTAAACCTCTTACTGGAGAGACTTTAAATGAAGTGTGGCTGAATTAGCTCTGTTAATTTCTGCCCCCTTAGATCTGCTCATCTCTAAGCAGGGCCCTGTCCTCCTCCACTGATCGGTTTCCTCTCTGGTGCTGGAATTGATCGCTATCTCCTGGGATATTGAGTGGCCAGGGGTCAGGCAGGGAGAGATAGGAAGCCGCTGGTGGAGCTGGGCCCTATGTGCTGATTCCCTTGTGGATGGCTGTCTGGCGCTCGGTGAGCCGGGACAATAGGTACAGTGCTTGTGAGGTGCTATCGCTAATGGTAATCTGTGTGCTTCGATGAGCTCCTGCCGGCAAACCCTCATTTCATAAAACCGAGATGCCAGGCATCAGGAGACCCAAAGCCTCTTATGGCACTAACTCTCCTCAAGGGTAGCAAAGGGCAGATGGATTTGTGGTTGTGCTTTCCTGTTCTCCATTCCCAGTTCACCGTCAAGAGAAGGTCCCCTCCTAGCCACACTCTCCCCGCCCACATGGCCCTGTGGCTGGAGTCCTTCTGGTAAGAAGCCCAGGGCAGCCAGGCAGGGCAGGGCAGGTGAATAAAAAGGAACCTGTTATGGGTTCATCTAAACCTGCTGAAAGATACTGAAGCCATGGCCCCAGCATCTGTGAACATAACCTTTTTTGGAATAAACTCTTTGCAGATTATCAGATTACATAAAGTCATTGCAGTGGGCCTTAGTCCCCAGGACTGCTATTGTTATTAAAACGGGACATTTGAACACAACAACATGCATTCCAGGAGAATACCCTGTGAAGATCAGAACTATAGCCAGGCCTAGTAGTAAAGGCCTGTAATCCCAGCTACTTCAGAGGCTGAGGCAGGAGAATCACAAATTCAAGACCTCTATGGTTGCAGAGTGACCCCAATCAAAAGAGTCTAAAGAGAGAGCTGGGCTCAGGGGTACAGCATTTGCCTAGCATGCACAAGATCATGGGTTCTATTCCCAGTACTGAAAAAGAAAGATCGGGGTTGTGCTGCAAGGAGCCAGTTGGGGGGGATGGCACTGACCCTTCTCAATGCCCTTTGGGAGCACGACCCTACCTGGTGACACCTTGCTCTTCAAGTCTCCAGAACTGGGAGACAAGCGATTTTGTTGCTCAAGCAGGCCAGTGTGTGGTGGTGGATTGTTACAGCAGCTGCAGTCAACTGGTGTGTCTGGGACAGAGGGACAGGAGAAGCCAGTGTGAAAGGGACCCAGCTCAGAAGAGGTTTTCCTACCACTACTGTTCTCTTCCATGGCCACGTTCAGTCTTTGGAATGGGAATCAAGTTTCAATCTCTGGTTCACTACTCACTGCTTTAGCTTCCTCAACCCCGAGGTGGGCTCAGAAAAAGCCAGCTTGCATTTCTGCCAGGAAGATGAAACTAGAACATGCATGTTAGGCTTGGTTAAAGTGAGTGCCTGATTAAAAAACATGTTACGATTATTCCTGTGGTTGGTGTGGTTGAGGTAACTATAAAATCAATACCAGGAAAGGCAGAGAAAAGATGGGCAGACAGGATCCCTGGAGGGAGGAGACCTTGAGGAAGCTCTCTTCAATGCTTGGGGTCCTGCCTGCCACTCTTCTCCCCACCCTTTCTCATGGTCACAGCCCTAGTGTCCAGCCAGAAGGACCAGTTCCAGTGCCCGCCCACGTGCACCAGTGTCCTTCGGGTCCTGTTTGGTGGGAGTGGGGAGATGTAGCATTGATGATTCATAACGCCGCGGCGCCAGCACAAGGACTCCGGGCACGTTATGAAGCCATCAATCTTGAGCTGAGAGTTTCTGGAATGCTAAGGCCAGAGTAGGAAGGGCTGCAAAGGCCTGTGGGGGTGGGGGACCTCGCTGAGCTGCTGGGAATGCACAGACAGCCAAGGAGCTTGTGGCAAAGTGGAGTCGTTGGAAACATTTTTCTACTGCCTTTCTCAGAGCCCTCCTTCCCCAAACAGGGCATGGTGGCTTCTTTCTCCCTGGGCCACGGTGGCCTTCAGGAACTGCTAATGAAGAGCTAGCTGGATTAGATCTTGGAAAGTGAGGGTCTTGAAAGTTCTTAGCCTTTCTGCTGTTCCAATCCTTGTCTGACCCTCAACCCCCCCCCCCAACCCTTTCTCCTGCTGGCACTCAAGCACCCCACCTTCAGGCCACTCCCAGGCACTTGTTAAGAAAGAACCCCAGTCATATTTGGATCAGCCAAGGCCTCCGGCAGGAAAGAGTGGGATTCAGGAAGCAAGATGAAGAATGACAGACAGAATGGCAGACAGGGTATTTCCAAAGGTGTAGTGGCTTTGGGGAAGCTGGCAAGAGGTATGATCAGGGTAACAGGGGGCCAGATCTGCCATGAGGCGAGAAAAGCAAAACTAGAAAGTGCGACCAAAGAGAAGAGTAGATAAACCCTGGGGCTTCAGAAAGGCAGGAAGACACCTACATGGAGACTTGGGTGTGGGGAAAGAGAGCCGGCTCGTCTCATGGGGAGGGGAGTTCACCCATCACATTCTTAAAAGTCTGCAGCTCAGGGTGCCCAGAGAGCAGAAGGAAGACAGCCAGTTTACAGCATATCATCAAATCCCAACTCTTCCACCTGCCGCAGTGTGACCTGGGAAAGGTACCTTAACTTCTCTGAGCTCCAGTTTCCTGGGGAAATGATACATGAAACATAAATATAATTAAGTAAAAAGTGTCAAAATAAATAAGGTAATACATGCAAAGTGCTTTTCACAGTGAGCCATTGCAAGTGCTCAAGCAATAATAGGGAATGCTATTGGTTTTATTGAAACACTACTTAGTCCCCGTGCCTTTGGTTAAATTCTGCCTGCTTTCCCTTTCTTTTTGTTCCAGAATTTTTGCATCATCTACAGTGGAGTCCAGTGACTGTTGCTGGATCCCTGTCACTTGAAATCCCCACTCTGACGTCAAGATTTAAATACTCACGCTTCCTTCTGTTTGTAATTTTTATGCTTGGCTCTTTCATCCTTCTGGGATTTATTTTTCTGTAAGGCAATGATTACAGACACAAATGGCCAGGCGGATTGCATACTAGAGGCAGGCAGGTTGCATATATGAATAGAAAAATGACTCGGTGGGCTTGTGGTCATGGTGGTGAACTGAACAACAAAAACTGTCCCCTAAATGGAACACTTGTTATTCAGCTCAAGTCACCTGTTCATGTCACAGGCTCAGGGTCTTTATTGTTATTTAATATCTTTAAAGTTTTATTGATTGATTGATTGATTGAAGAGAGACAGAGAAAGAGGCAGATAGAGAGAAAATGGGCATGTTAGGGCCTCCTGCCACTGCAAACAAACTCCAGATACATGTGGCACTTTGCACAAATAGCTTTGTGTGGGTACAGGAAAATCAAACCCAGGCTTTGCAAGTAAGTGCCTTTAACTGCTGAGCAATCTCTCCAGCCATAGTATTTTTTTAAAAAAAATTTACCTTTATTGTTCAAAATTAGATACACTGATTGAGCAAATATTGTGCTTATATTCCCATTTCCCTTCCCCTGTCCCCAATCCCTTGGGTATCCTCATAGTGGGCACACTGGATCAATTCATGTGGCAAGGGGTTATGGATAACACAGGAAGCATCAAGGTTGCCCCCCTTTATGTATTGTAGCTGAGGGGTGTAATGTCTCTGGGTAATCTCTCCCACCATGGCTCTTACAATCTTTCTGCCCCCTCTTCTGCTCAGTTCCCTGAGTCATGGAGGTTGAACTTTGAGTTCCAGAAGGAAGTGTATTCGGCCTTCTCATGGCAACAGTCTGCATTTTGTATCCGTGGTCTCTGCTTTCTCCAAATTTCATTGACCAGTTTCCCCTGGAAGCTTATGTTGTGCCTTCCGGTGCTGCACTTGCTACCATCTGGGTACTGGATACCATTCTGGATCTCGCAGGGTCTCTCAGTGTTGTTTGATGTCTTTCTGTGGTTTCTTCAGCAATAGGATCTTACCTTTGGCCTAGGGTGGGTATTCAAGAGCTTTGACATAATCTTCTCATGTGTTGGGGACCTTGTGAGTCTCTTTGATCAACAGCTCAGCGTGGGAAGGATCCAATGACTGGGACTGGGAGTGTCAGGTTTGATCAAGTTTTCATGGGGTTAGGCTTCCTCCCCTTCCATTCAGGGCTCCTCTTACTAGATGATGGCCACTTCTTTCTCAAGAACTTACTGTATGAAAGTAAGGATTTTATGATTTCAATTAATTATTGGTTTAGCTTATTATATAAGGCCCCCCGTCCTCTCCCTACACCCCCATGCCCTAGTGTCTTCAATTGTAGTAAAAATAAACATAATATATTACCGTCTTAGCCACTTCATGGAGGATTTTTAAATTTTTGGTAAAAATACAAATCATATTAAATCACACCACCACCAGCAGTCAACCAGTGTCATCTCACTGTACTGAAAAGAAAATGCAGTCCGGAAGATGACTCAGTGGGTAAAGTGTTTCCTATGCAAGCATAAGGACCTATATTCAGATCCCCAGCCCCATGTAAAAGCAACCGTGCTGGTGCATGCATGTAATCCCAGCACTGGAGGAGACGGGAGGATCCCTGGGACTGCTGGCTAGCTTGTCTCGCTGACTTGGTGGGCTCTAGGATGATATTTCCAGATTTATTTGGGTTCATTTTTAGACCCTGCTTTTCTTTTTCTTGTCCTTAAATGTTTAATTTCATCAGTTTCATAATCCATTTTCATTTCTGACAATACATTGCTATCCAGCTCTCTATTCATAATTCTTCGTCTCTTTTCATACTTTCCTTCTATTTCACATGGTTTATTTTTAGATGCTATTTTATCAACTTTCTTATCTGGGGACCATAATGAATTTATATATTAAATGTAAAAATTGACTTTATTAATAAAGTTAGTTGTTGTGTTATTTTATATTGTATTTCTTAATTTTTAACACTTTGTTCAATCAATCGCCCTAGATAGAGCAGTTACCTTCTCATTGCTGGCACCCTAAACTGCCTCATGAGCACTTTTAAAAATATGCATACCCATATAATGCTACTATCACTCTTGGCTAGAGAAGCTTCTCTTTTCAGATGGTGGTGACCATTGGGATAACTCAAAAGACATCATAGTGCTGAGAAGAAGTGACAGTGGAGTGTTCAGCACTGGGACATCTCTATCACACGTCCCAAGGCTCAGGGTCTATTGTGAAAGAGGTGGTGGAAAGATTGTAAGAGCCAAAGGAAGGGTAGGACTGCTCACAAAGCAAATTTCCAGACACAAAATGGCCTTGATATTCATGACTTCACAGTGCCAGACACTACCTTCCTAAGGCCTGGGAGGAAAAGATGAAGATATCAAAACAAGATGAAGACTAATTAATCGGGGAAGAGATATGATGGAGGGTGGACTTGAGAAGGGGAAAGTGTGGGTGGGGAGTAAATTGTGGTTTATTATCTAACTTATGAAAGCTGTCAATAAAAAGTTTAAAAAATTTCCTAGTTATCCCTCACTTGCACTTACATCTCAACATAGCTCCCCAAACTTATTTCCAAAATATATGCTTTCTTCCAACCTTCACACGGTCTACAAAACAGTGTGGAATAACAGTGGTGACAGTGGATACTTTTTCCTTCTTCAGAATATTATTGAGAATGCTGTTAAATTTTAAGCATGTCATTGGATTCGTTTTTATGTGAAGGAAGCATCCCTCTATTCTGAATTTAAATCAGGACAAGATTTTAATTTATCCAATGCATTTTCTTCCACATCTGTTGAGATGACCCCCTCCCCCACAAGGACTATTCTGGAAAGAAAATCTATCTTTTGCTACAAGTGCTCCAGAGTTCCATGCTTCCACAGCTAGTTTACTCACTGATGAGTTGCTCTCCTGGGGCTAAGAGAAGTCTCTAGAACTCCATCCATCCCTAGTAAGACATCCACTATTGTAATGGTGACATTGCCTAGGAAGCCAGGCTCTAAGGGCGTGTGTAGAACTGAACGTTCAGGACCAATTCCCCCCAGACCCACATCCCTGTCTACTCCTCTTCCCATCTTACTAATCTCCCCACACCCCACAGGTTGGGATGAGGACAGGACAGTTGGAACCTAACTTCAGACCATGAGGAAGAGGGCTGTGTCTGAGGAACAGTGGAATGGAAAGCTAGAGAGAGCCTCGACCTTAAGACTTCACTGGGTAGGATTTCCACATTTGAACCAGAGAGGGAATTTCTAAACTTCTTACTTAGTTAAACCTCTGTGGTCTTGAGCATCAGTTATTCATAGAAGAATAAAGTCTTAGCCAATAAATCCTTAATAATTTCCTTAAGCCTCCACACCCTCTTCCTACTTGTGACTTTCAATGGATTAGCTGGGTCCTTATTTCCGTGAGAAAGTGAAAGGAATCGAAACAATTTCCACATTCATCTTCCAGCAAATCCATCATGCTTCCCTCATCTGGGCTCTAATCGCCGTCATCCCTTCCTCAATATCACATGAACTGAACATTTGTGATTCCTCCCTGTGTGCTGGAGCCCACCTCTACCTCTCTCACATACTCAAGGGCTTTGTTACCTGGCCCTCTCTGCACCTTCAACTTTTCCTGTTCTAAAGGATCATTTTAAGTGACAGATAAATGCTTCACTTTCTCTTACTTAAAACAAAACAAAAAAAGGAGCTAGGAATATAGCTCAGTGAGTAAACTTCTTGCCTCACAAGCATCAGGACTTGAGTTTGATGCCCAGTGCCCATGTAAAAATTCTGGTCATGGTGGCACATGTCTATAATTCTAGGACTGGGGGGCAGAGAAAGGAGGAACCTGGAGCTCACTGGTTGGACAGTTTAGCTTGATTGGTGAGCTTCAGGCCAATGACAAATCTTGCCTCAAAAAGACGTCCTGAAAATAACTGCTGGGATTGTCCTCTGGACTCCACACACACATGCACAAATGCCCACATACATATGAACATGCATATACATACTACACACAGTTAAAATAATTTTCCACCCCATGAACAAGTATTTCTTCTAAAAAGTCTCCATAATTCCATCAAGCTTTTACCTCCATCATGAAAACAATCTGGTCAAGGTCACTATGACCTCTGCCTTCTCAAATTCAAGGGTTAATTCTCAGACCCCATTGTCACCCGACCTCTGAGTAGTGTTCAATAGAGTTGGCTCACACCTGTCTTCATACATCATCTTCACTTGGTTTCCAGGACAACAAACTCTGGTTTGCTTCTCTCTCTGCTTCAAAAGCTGCTCTTTCTCCATCTAAACTGGTTCTTCCTTCTTTTCCTGACCTCTGAAAAATGATGCGACCTTGAACTCAGGCCAAAGTCCTCTTCTAATTTCATCCCATCCTGTGGTTTTCATTGTCATCTGTATGCTGATTGCTTCTCTCTTCATATTTGTGAATCTGACCTCTTCCTTGAACTTCAGACCAACTGTCTCCTCACCGTCTCCAACCGAATGACTAATGAGCATTACAAACTCAACAGAGCCAAAGTCAAATTCCTTCTTGAACACTCTAGGCTCATAAAGGAGGAGCCAGGAACGCTACAGAAGAACATGTCCACAGGGACTTGAAGCACACTTGCTCCCAGCGGAACAATCCTCCCACGTAGGTCTTTCATCCACCTAGCTTCCCAGTCAAAAATCTCTTGTCATTGTTCGCGTCTCCTTCTTTCTCCTTCTTCATTGACTCTCTTGTCAATGATTTCTGCCTTCTTTGGCATTTCTACCACCATCAAACTGCCAGTAAATCATGTCAACTCGACGCGAAGAAGGGTAGAATTTACCTTTGTCTATTAAGCCAACAGGATCCCTTGTTGCAAATGATTACACGTGCTATGTAACGAATCTGCCCTCATCACTTCTTGGATGTGTCCTGTGACCACATCACCCATCAGCCACCATGCTCCACTGTCATTCCTCCTAGCTATCTGCCTCATGCCAACAATGCTCCTGCCCAGAGCCTTTGTCATTGTCCCAAGGCATGACCTGACTGACCCCTTTCTGTGCATCACTCCATTCAGCTTCTCCCTGACTAGCCTGTCCCAAATAGTAGCTCTTCTCACCTTGCCCCTATGTTGTTTTGCTTTTCTTTATAACATTCACCACCTGTTTGCATATTTACTTATTTGTTCTCATGTCTTCCCCCACTGAAAACATAAACTCTATCAAAAACAGAGACTTTGTTTTCCTTCTGACCACTCATCTCCCAGCTACAAAGTGTCTGATAATGGTGGCATTCAGCTATTCACGGTTCATTCCTGTTCATGAAGGCAGAAGTCAGCTTTAGCGACAGGTAGTTGAGGCAGGATGAGAACAGCTGATGAGCAGCTTCTCATGAGGAGGGGACCTTCTGCCTGCACGATGTGGGAGAGGGAGCCGCAGGTCCCATGTGTGCTTATCTGGAGGGTAGCGTCTGCCTCACTGGGCTGGAAGCTGAGGACAGGCAGCTCTTGGCTCAGATACTAAGAAACTCACTTTTCTAACCAAGTTTGAGTAGATATTCTTGAATAAATGTTTCTTCAATGGCCCTTGGGGCCATTTCCAGAGATTGTATGATTATTTTTTTGAAATAATTTTCACTAGTTTTGCTGGGAGGCAAGCCCATGGATCCTGTACACTGTCACACTGGAAGGGAAACTTCCATTTGACATCGGTGACTCTGCTTATCTCATGATCCTTCTAGGTTATCACCCTTGCTGATGCTAATTTTTTCAATGCTTCTTATATAGAAGGTTGAATTAATCATAGTTCCTAGTATAGGGCATATAATCATACTATTCTCAGTTAAGGGCTCTTCTATTGTGTTATCTTTTCTTTAAATTTATCTTTTTATTCCAACTCTTCACTCTTATCCAGTTCCAAACTCCCAGGCAACCAGACTAATGTGTTTATTGCATATCTTTTTGTTCTTTGTGTCATTCAAAATGTGCATCTCATTACGTGCCACCTTCTTTTTCAGCATTGTATTTGGATTATCCACGGCTCTCCCCAGTTCACTGCTGTAAGAGATAGATGTATTCTCTGCTGTGCATCCACCCCATCATACCTGCCACACACCCTGCTGTGTACACCAGATCACCCTCAATTCCTCACACAAATAGTGTTACAGAGGGTGTCTTCACATGCCTTCTTGTGGACCTGTGTGAGAATATATCTAGATGCATACCAGAAGCAGCAATACCTGGCCGGAGTCTGCTTGTACCTAAGTTGCCTACGTATACCAAGCTTGCTGTCCAGAATACCACTCTGTACCCCACGGGTCGTCGATGCACAGGGCTCTGAGAACCCCACCTTCCCACCAGCATTCAGTGTTATACTAATCCTGCCAGTCCGATAGGAATAATGCATCATTTTAATTTGCATTTCTTTGATCTCTAATTAATTTCAGCATCTCTTCATACGCTTACTAACCCCTAGGGCTTCTTCCACTTTAAATTGACTATTCCTATCTGTATAAGTAACATTTTTTTCATATGTATTGTGTTTGATGTCATCTTAACTTCTTTATGCGGGTTATATCATTCAGATCTCCTCACGGCCTGATGATGCAAGTAATACTGTTATTAGCCCCTCTTTTCCAAGACCCAAACTATGATTTAGAAAGTGTTAATCACTCTTCCAATGGCACATACATTTAATTATTTGATGATTTATGACTCGATCTCAAATCTTTCTAACTTGCAAACTCCTTTTCCTAATGACAATGCTACACCATCTCTCAGTAGGTGCTTTGCCCAACAGACACCCCGTAGACTGAAAGAGGATGGGGAAGACAGATGGGGGAGTCTGTCTTGGGATATTGCCATGCATCGATTTGTTTAACAACTTTTTATCAAACATTATACTAGGTGCTGAAAATGGAGAAATAAATTACAAATATACAATAATATTATCAAATATACAATCATTCAGGAATTACAATAATAATGGGAATTATTATTAAAGGTGAGCCTAATTCATCAGGTTTTTCTAAGAGTGTTTTAAAATTATTTTTTTAAGTTAGCCTAAGTTATGTGTTTCGTGGTGGCATTTCATACCTGCGTTGTTCTTACAGTTTCCCCTCCGCACTCCTCACGCACTTGCCCTTGCCTCCTTGCCTCCTTGCTGGCTCCTTCCTTCGTCTCCACACAGACTCCCT
Organism: Zapus hudsonius; assembly: GCA_004024765.1. Lineage (NCBI taxonomy): Eukaryota > Metazoa > Chordata > Mammalia > Rodentia > Dipodidae > Zapus > Zapus hudsonius. Next base: position 1,340 of record PVHP010001014.1, on the reverse strand, counting down.
TGTTTTCCATGGTGTATGAATCCCACGGCCCTCCTTCTCTTCAGATCGCTACTTCCTCTCTCAGGAGTCCCTTTCCAGTTTCATGATCTACACCCCATCCATATCCATGTGTACAGACACACACACACACACACACACACACACACACACACACACACATATATATATATATATATATATAATTAAAATCTTGGAGCTGTATATATGAGAAAATCTGCATCATAATGATTTTCACAGTTATCTATTTTCTTGTAAATGTCATATTTTCATTTTTCTTTATGACGAAATAAAATTCAATTGGGTATGTCATGGTTTGATACAGGTGTCCCCCACAAACAATTGAATGTGTTCTGATAGATCGATCCTCAGCTGATGGCAGTTTGGGTTTTACAACCTCGATGAAGCTGTGCTGTTGGGGGCAGGCTTATGGGGTTATAAACCAGCTTCCCCTTGCCAGTGTTTGGCACACCTTCCTGCCGCTGTTTGCAGTGCTGTGGCAGAGGTGATGTCCAGCCCTCTGCTCAAGCTATCGTTTTCCCTGCCAGAATGGAGTCTCCCCTCGAGTCCGTAAGCCAAATAAACCCATTCCTCCACAAGCCGCTTTTGCTTGGGTTCTTTCTGCGCAGCAACTAGAAAGCTAACTGCAACAGTTTTGGTACCAGGACGTGGGGTCATCTGTTGCTACTAGAACCCTGATCTTGTGGCTTTGGGATTTTGGAAGTGATCTGCAGAAGGAATGTGGACAGATTGGAAAGCTTGTCCTAAGAGGTGCCTTGCAGTGCTATAAGTACAGCGTATTGGATCATTCTGGTCAGAGTTTAAAGACCTGAATGTAATGAGAACTATGGACTGTGAGGTTTGGTTTATGAGGGGGAGAAAGAACTTGGTCAGGACTGTGCCAGAAGCAGTTTGCGTGAGAGGCTTACTGTGTTCTGCCTGCCTATGTCCTGGGAACCTGTGCAGGGTTGTGTTACGAAAAGATGGACTGGTGTGAGCAGATGGAGATGGCACAGAAAGAAAGATCTTTGGGTCGAAACTACTGCCCGTTCACCTGCAATTGTTTGAGAGATGAAAACCATTGAGATTGGGCCAGCTGGTCTGCATTGGAACAACAGGAAGAATGCGGACTCTTTGAAGTAAAGGGCCTGAATGCTTTGATCCCCCCTGGATTAACAAGTTGGTAGCCCACCTGGTTCTGTGGAATGGAGATTGGTTAGAAAGAGAGGGTCATTGGATTTGCAACACAGTTGTGTTTTTGAAAAATGGCCATCGGCATGTGAAGCAGGTGTGCAAGGTTGCCTGCATGGAGCCCGATGGAGCCATGAGGATGAACTGTGGGT
>PVHP010001013.1:69531-117931 GCA_004024765.1 Zapus hudsonius | reverse complement strand
CCTTTCTGCTTTCCCAACTGTAAACTTGCAATTTTTTAGGCGTCTCACCAGAAACCCCCTATACAACCCTGGTGGTTTTCCCTTTCATAATCCAATCTCATCAAAGGCACCAGTGGATCCACCCTATAATCAGCCTTACCAAAAGAAGAAAGAAAAGGAAAAATGAGGTTTCTTAGCAAACTTTGAAATGTAACTTGAAAGCCACCAAAGTGATATACATATATATCTAATAATAATATACATAATATCTAATAATTATAAATATATAATATCTAATATAATAATACCTAATAATATATTAATAATATCTAATGATATATATGACTAATGCCAGGACACCTGATTATGACTCTCCCCTGAGGAACCATGTCTTACTTCACATCAGTGACTGTCCCTTAAGGAGCCCACACTCATACTTGGGTATGCCTTATTCTATGCCTACTGTCTCTCCTTGGCTTAACACTCATGCTTAATGTCTATATTAAAAGCTCTTTAATAAAAACCCAGCTCTGCTTTATACTGGCTAGGCCGGAAATTCTTTTCTGTGTCAAAGCCACATCATGAGTTTGTCTGGGTCGATGCTCAGGATGCTGAGGGTGTATGTATTATGTTCTGACAAGATGACTTTTTTGGACTTGACCCTTTTCTGTGGTTCTTGTCACTCAGAATCCACTTGTTCATGCAGGTCTGGAATATTCTAGTCTTGCTCCTAATCTTCCCATTGCTAACATTCTTCCATGAACCTGAAACTTGAGGGCTAATTACCTGATGGCAGTCAAGAGCGCCTTTAATATCTTCAACAAGTCTGGCCAAGAGACAAAATGCACATGAGACCGCAGTGGAAGCATAAAACCACATAGGGTCAGATCATTCAAAATTAGTGCTTTCTGGGAAATTCCATTAAAGAGAGGATTGAGTTTAGCCTCAGAGCCTGAGTAGAAGCATGTGATGGTTTACAAATGTTCAGGAGATTAGATTAATAAATGCCCAGGTCATTAATGAAGCATACCTTAGTGCCTGTGAGGAAGGATTCACTAGGGGATAGAGACTGCTCTAAATATGAGCAGACCCATCCAATAGGAAGGGGTCCCATATTAAATAAAAAGAGGAAAAACAGCAAGTCCATTAGTGACAGCATACATCTCTCAACTCCTTGAACTTCAAGACATAAGAAAGCCACCCCTGTTTCCATGTCTTCTTCCCATGGCAGCCTGTACCTTCAAACTAGGAGGGTAACACCAGGATCTATGGGGAAAGGGTGATAGAATGGCCAGCAAACGTAAGGCAGAGTGTGCTAATACCACTCTGCTTCAGTTCTATGGATGCTGTAGCGGTTACCTTCTTATTGCTGAGACAAAACATCCCATCGGAAGCAGTTTATGGGAGGAGAGGGTTCTTCTTCAGTTTATAGTGTCAAGAGGAAGCTTCATCATGGCATACAAAAGCATGGTAGAGCAGGCAGCCTGAGCATCACATCTTTGCATACGAGCTACCTCTGGAAGCCAGTGTGCTAGACTTACAACCCTGCAAATCTGGCCCCAGTGACACAACTCCTCCAGTAAGGCTCCATCTCCCTAAAGCTTCACCAGCTAGGGACCAAGTGGACGCTTAATCACAAAACTGAGGCTATGGGGGAGATTTTATATTTATTTTTTTCTTATTTTTATTTTCCATAATGAGTTACAACATTTAGTGGGCAAACAATGAGTTGTCATCCCCAATTCCCCGCTGCCCTCCCCTCCCCACTCCGCTGGATAACCTCCTCCATGGGTCATCTGGATCAGTCCTTGTGACAGGGGACCATGGATAGCCTAGTATTCAGCCTAACACAGATGCCCAGTTGGAAGTAAGGAACTCAATCGTCTACCTGGAGAAAAAAAAGAAGTTGGAGAGTAGAATTTCTCTGAAATATTAGTAGAACCTTAATTGAAGCTGGAGGGTGGCCCAAATTTAAGGACTGAGGACCTTCACCATCTGGTCACAGGGGATGACAGGGGTTTGGTGGTAAATTTTTAACAACTAGCTCAAAAACCAAAAGCTCTGAATTGCAGCATTTGCCATATTTTCCCCCCTGTAGGGCTTGTATTTTAGCTTTAATTAGTCACCATAGCTACATAGAAGAGAGTTCATCCCAAAGTTATCGGGCCTAACCCTGACCTCCCCAGTCCTCATATTCTCCCTCAATTGAATTCAGATGAGACACACTGCTCATTTAGAAGACAGACACAGTTGATTATTCAGCAGGAGAACATCATGAGGCATTCTCAAGGGGGAGAATGGACAATGATCAAAGGAGCTATTACCCCAATCTATATTTTAAAAACTGGCTTTAGACTTTTTTTTTTGGAACATACAGCATTGTAAGGTATAGTTTTCTGTCCAGATGTGTTTGACATTAATTATTGGCTCTGCTACTGAGGGCACGGAGAATAGAGGGTTAAAGGTGTATGAGAAGGTGATACCCGTTTCCCAGCTCCACCTACCCTAGCTCCCACCCCCATGTGCTGGCCACCGAAACCAGCATCCCCCATCTCAGCAGGACAGGCATTGAATTTCAGCAAAACTTCCTTGTACCCATCCCCACGGACAGACATGGCTAGCATCACATATTTCCCGCCACTCAGGACCCCCAATGAGGTGTTCTCATGTTGTCCCCACCCACCTGTCCCACCCACCTGTCCCTGTGCAGGCTGCCAACTCCCCACCCCCCATCAACCAATCACCTTGTCCCTTCCCCATTTTCCCATGCCCTGGACCCCCTTTTTCCCTATATAGTGTAGGTCCCCCAATAGGATGAAGAACCATGTGAATACAACACGCATCTGCTCTCCTCTGTGTCCCGCCAGGTCCCCCTGCGCCATTCCCCCCAGCTCTGTGGGCCCCAGCCATGGGACAGCGGACAGCCGGTTTCCACCACCTCTCTCTGCGTTTTCCCTCCACTGATGGCCCAAGGCCCCCGTGGAGGAAAGAACCACACAGGTGCTTGACTGACTCATCTTAGATTAACTCTTAATGGAGGGGACATCAGCAAAACTGTTAATCTTATCATCTTCCTGCTATAACCAGTCTGGTAGAAAGGAAGATGGTCTAAAGAGACACCATGGCCATTTCCTTTGGCTATGAGACTGTTGATACAAAGAATTCTAAGAAACTAGAATTGCCCCAGGAATCTCATACTGAGAGAAAGAAAAAGCCAAAGCCTGGCACCAGTCAGAGGAGAAACGTGTCTCCTCTAGAGAGGGATTGCACACAATGTTGGCAATTTATCAAGACTGACACCCAGCTAAAGATGAGCAATGGATGAGACATCTTGACCAGAGCTGCTGAGCTATGCAGAACTCGAGTCCTGTATTTAAACCCAAGCATCATGTTAGGACCCTAAAGGTGGACTCTAGAGGTCACTGTAATTCTTTGTCTCTCTTCCCTATGGGACTACAATGAATAAATTTCCCTTTTCTGCTTTTCACTATTAAATTATCCCGTTTAACTGGCTTATTGAAGGTGGGTGGCCAAGCCCATTAATTAGGGCTTCCAGGCATAGGTTATGACCCTGTCTTCAGTAATACTGACAATTCAAAAAGTCATGTTTTCACCCAAGGTGAGAGATACAACTCAGATCACATTTTTTGATGAAAAAAAAAATCATGCTGTGGGGGTTTGAATGTACCCAGGTGGTAGGATTTATTTGAGTTACTTGTTTGCAACTTAGAGTCCTCCTTACCTTTCTTTTGTCCTCACGCAAAAGAAGCTTTGGTCTTAACATTTCTCTCAGTGATTTGTTCACTGAGAATCTTTTGATGACCTGGATTCTGTTTTTCTCTTTGCTAAATTGTCACCCATGTCATATTGATCTCTCATTTTAAGGGATTTTTTTCTCAGCTGTAGATAATTCTTAATAGAAGTATTATAAATATTATCAATCTATTTTAAATGGTAGCCCAAGGAAGCCACACTTCACTCTAATGTGTACCCAAAGTACACATATAGACTCCATCACCTGTTAGCTTCTGAAGAATATTTCCTCTGTGAAATTCACAGCATTTATATGAAATACCCCTCCAAAGAAAACAACCTAACAAAAGACATTGTTGCAGTTACCTTCTATTACTGGGGCAAAACACCTGGCCAGAAGCAGCTAATGAAGGAAATTATTTCAGGCTTGCATTTTCGAGGGGAAGTTTCAACATGGTAGGGAAAGCATGGCATAAGCAGGAAACTGGTTAGATTCTTGTCACATACCTGGGTGTAGTAGTACTGAGCTTAAAGCTGGACTAATAACACTCAAAGTCTGCCACCCAGTTGTAGCAGAGTGAGCTGAGGATTAGAATTTAGATGATGCCCAGCAAAAATTCTAATGCACCTAAAAATTTAAGGAGTACCCAAATTCTTGTCTACCAAGTTAAAGAATTAAAATCATAGACAACTGGATATTAAGGAATACTATGAGACTTTATTTAAAGGAAAATGGGGAGTTACAGAGTTCTCTAGCCACCAGTGTGGGGAGAGCACATGGGAGAGGTTTTAGGCAAAATCTACTCTACTGAGTAAGTTTTATCTCTAGCTCCTTTAAGTCCTTTCAAAATGTGACTTCTACGGACCCAAAGGAAAAGAATGTCAGCAGATAATATCTAAATGTTATATCTGAAATTTATCAACCATTCTATAACCTGCCTACCTGATGTTTCCACCAATATATTTGAAACTATGGCTATCTTTGTTCAGTTCCTATAAAAATTTCATAAAACTGTTATTTACCATGTTGGAACATAGTATTTGGGTCCATAAACTATCTTATATTTCCTTTGAAGTAAGAGGTGTACATTTTTGCACTGACGCAAGCCACAAAACTCTGGTATTCCTGTTACAGTTCCTTGAACATATTCATAAGTGATAGTTTTAGTAGCAATAAATTAACGTGGGAAGACAGTGGCTCTCTCTCTGCATTGGCTTTTTTTTTTTTTGAGATAAGGTCTAACTTGTGGATAGATGGTAGGCCTGGAGGTCATTGAAGGACAGATCCAGCCTGTTTCCCTGGTAACATTAGAAAGGGAAACATTGAAATTGTTATTATAAAGAATTTAAATTACTACATAAAAAGGACAAGAGTGAAGCAACAGAGCTTTGCTGAGGGAAAGCTAATTTGAGTTTTACAACTGGCTCTGGGTAGGGACACAACATTCTAAGCAACACAAAACAATAAATTTCTGATATTTTTGTAAATTACTTTCTCATTGTTGGGACAAACTGACCAGTTATTTCAGGCTTACAATTTCCAGGGGACGCTTCATCATGGCAGAAGAAGAAGATGATGTCTGACATATATATATATATATATATATATATATATATATATATATATATATATATATATATATACAGCAGAGAGGCAACTGCCTGCACCAGCAAGGCCAAGCTGACCTTAAACACACAAACTAGACTCTACCCCAAGGTTTGCCCCTGGTGACACACTTCTTCCAACAGGGCTCCACCTCCCAAATGCTCTGCTAGGTTGGGACTGATTAAGAAACTGAATCACAAACACCTGAGGCCATAGGGACATTATATTCAAAGCACAGGTTCCTTCCCTTAAGAGTTAATTTGAGTTTATGATAACCTGGCCAAGAGCTCACCCCTTACTTTCAGACATGCTAAAGAGGCAGGAGAAGTATTTATTCAATTACTGAGATCATGTACACAAATCTTCAGAAGGCCCTCTCATATGGTAGTCATTTACAGACCTTCATGAAGCTAATCTGCTCTTCTGAGTTCTAACTAAAAAAAAAATCATAGCTTTTCCTTTTTTGCTGTCTTTTATCTTGGTTAGATGCTGGCTGAAATGCTAAGTATGTTTGCCCTGATACTTTGGGGGCTTACCTACCACCTTTAGCTTAATAAATCTCCTTTGCCTTACTCATTCCTCATCATCTGTGTACCTAATTTTTCATGGCCACAGGACAAAATACTTGACAATAAAAAAAGAAAATATGCAATGTCACTATATAGCCAAAGCTGCCCACAAACATGCCTCAGACACCTGAATGCTGGAATTCCAGACAGGTGCCACTATGTTGGCTTAAATCTTGTTTTGACCACTATAATTTGTGATAAAGAAGACAGGTGACTTGAGCCAAAGGTGCAATCTGTGATTGGGATAGAATTTTTTTAGTGAAGCTGCCCTTGTCTGAAGAAACAGCATCTCTTTTGTATTGACATTATAAAGCCAACAGACCTAGCAAGATGCCATGAGATAATATATGGAGTAGTAAAGCTTCTGCCAGTGCTTTGCACGTTTTGTTGCCTCATAGGGGAAATAAAACTTCCATAGAACAGGATTTGTAGCTCTAAAAACATACTAGTCCATTTGTGCCAAATCTTAGTGCATAGCCGGGTTGACATAAATGCCAAACTGATTTGGACTTTTTCTTACCTTTGATATAGTCACAGAGATTATCATGCCTATGTCACTTTGTCTGTATCTGCCTACTAGGAAAATGGAAGATAAAGGAAATATAACATGTGTATACCTGCATGTGTCGTGGGCTAAGTCAATAAATAGGCTTTGCAGGCATGTAAAAATAATATAAAAATGGAGGAACAGAATATGTCATGTATAAGAAACTCGGTTTTATTCTTTTTTTCTAGGTGGGAGATAATAGATGGAGCAGCCTATGACTAATCTTGTTTATAATGAAAATGTTCCAGGGCACAAGGTGCCATGAGAGGAATTGGTTTGTGAAGTTGTGTGTTGTTCTCAACACTACTGGAGGATGGAGTTAGAATCGTTGTTATGGCTTGAACCAGAAATATTTTCCCCTACAGGCTTATCTGGTATAGAAGAATTAATTTCCCAATTTGTACAAGAATCATCTACAAATGTATCAAAAATATCAACATATGACCAGAAATTCTGAAACTGCTAAAAGAAAAATTAGGTATATTTTTTCTGGATTGTTGGTCACACAGGAAATAAGACCAACAATTGAAAAAAGATGACTTCATAAAATAATTTTATAAAAACCTTTTTATAGCAAAGGAAAAGTTAAGTGAAGAGACAGACTCAAAAAATGGGAGAAAATCTTTTCTAGCTATACTTATAACAGAGGATTAATATCTATTTTTTATTTCTTTTTAATTTTTGATTTTTGGAGGTAGGCTCTCACTGTAGCCCAGGCTAGCCTTGAACTCACAGCAATCTTCCTACTTCTGTCTCCAGAGTGCTGGGATTAAAGGTGTATGCCATCATGCCTGGTTTAGGATTAATATCTAGAATAAAAAAGAACTGATAAGAACAGATACTACACTTGATCTTAGCCAAAAGGCCAAGAAGCGATTTAAAAAAAAAAGAACTTAATAAGAAAGCAAGCAACACCACCAAAAAGTGGATTAAAGAAAACTGAGCAGAGTTCTCAAAAGAGGAAATGCAAATGGTCAATAAATGATTTTAAAGGTGTTCTTACCCATGATAGAAATGCAAATTAAAACCATTTTGAAGGGTTTAGAATATGACTTAGTAGGTAAGATAGCTTGCTGTATAAATATGAGGACCTGAGTTGAAACTCCTGAACACACATAAAAAGCCAGGCAAAGGCATGGTTATGCACACTTGTAACCCCAACACCGAGGGATGGTGGAGATGGGAGAATCACTACACCTCACTTTACACCCAATCATTGATCTTCAGGTTCAGTAAGAAACTATATTTCAAATAGATAAGGTGGAAAGTGACAGGGGAAAACTTGGCTTCCTCACATGTGTGCATCAGGCATGCACATCTGCACACATATGGGCATAAGCCATACACAGCATATATACTAAACCCAAACACACACACACACACACACACACACACACACACACACACACACATATACACACACACAATCCTTCTTTGAGATCCCATCTCACCCCGATTTTAATTACTGTCAACAAGAAAGCAAATGGCAACAAATGCTGGATGTGCAGAAAGAAGAACCCTTATTCTTAGTGTGAATTCCTAGCGGGGATTTAAATTGGTACAGCCACTTGAAAAATTAGTGTGGAAGTTTCTCAAAAAGCTAAAAATAAAACTACCACATGACTCAAAAGTAGTCCATCTAAACATGTGCCAAAGGACTTTATATCCTACCATACATATATTTTATGTTTATTAATGTTCTCTTCACAAACAGCAAGGAAATAAATCAGCCAGCATGTTCATCAATTGAAGAATGGATAATGAAAACGTGGTACATATACACAATGAAATGGTATGAAGAAAAATTAAATTATTTTCATGAAAATGGATAGAATTGTAGGTAACTCAAGGTCAGAAAGAGAAACACGGCCTATTTTCTCTCACACGTGGTCCTAGCTGCTAACTTCCACATATGTGCATTTGTGTGGAAATGAGTACAAGTAAGACCAGGAATTGGATAGAGGACTACGAGAGGTTAAAAGCTGCTTGGAGGTGGGACCGTACAACACCTGAGATGAAAAGGAGAAAGGGGGATATTGGACAGGAGAGAGACAGGCAGATAAGGGTGAGGAAGGGCTAGAGAATAGGAGCGCACAAAGGAGATAAAGGAGGCAGAGGAAATTCTTTAGGGGGCAAAGGTCTAAGAAAGGAGAAATGCATCCAGTTAGGAGATGTTGGAGGGGGTGAAAAGTCTTAAGGAAGCCTGATAATGGGTACACTAATTTTAAACGTAAATTAAAATAAAAAGAATATAAACAGCAGCCTTAATGCGCATCCACCACGACTCAGGGAACTGAGCGGAAGAGGGGGCGGAAAGATTGTGAGAGCCATGGTGGGGGAGACTATCCAGAGGCATGGCACCCCTCAGTAACAACATACTAGGGCCAGGAGAACCTGGCTGAATACTAGGCTATCCATGGTCCCCTGTCACAAGGACTGATCCAGACCACCCATGGAGGAGGTTATCCAGCGGAGTGGGGAGAGGAGGGCAGTGGGGAATTGGGGATAACAACTCATTGTTTACCCACTAAATATTGTAACTTATTACAGACAATAAAAAAGAGTCAAAAAAAAGAATATAAACAGAACTATATCTATGGATGGATAAAGCTGCTCCAAGAATCCATAAATTATTAAATGAAAATCCCAGAGCCAGGAGACGATTCCCTCCCCATGAAAGGTGGTTGGTCAGGAAGGCTTTGAAGTTCCCCCGAAATAATCTGTATTGCCTTGGCCCATGGCACATCTATTTATTGTCCATCAGAACTAGTTGGTGAGACCCTATTGCTGAAGATAGTGCACACTCTGGCTGCAGTCCATAGAGAAATCATGCTTGAACCTGGATGGAAGCTTCCTCGATGCTGGCGAGCTTTTACAGTGCTGGAAGGTGCTGCGCAGGCTGCTGTGGAAGAAGGGAACCCAAAATTTTACTTAGCAGTGGTTCTTCTGTGTTTATAGTACTGACTGGCCAGGTTAGAAATGTCCACTGTTACAATAGTGGCAATTCAGTAATGTGGGCAACCAATTGTTTTCTGCTTGAAATTGAGACCCATTTCATGGGACTGAATCCATTTCCAGTATTGTAAACCTGATCAAAAGCCCAAGGCTGAGGAGGTAATAGGCCTTAGTGGGTATTGCACTTAACTTCATGCTGCTGGCACAATGCACTGGACCAATCGCAGCTGTGGAAGGAAAGGGTTTCTTTTGTCTAACAGATTTGAGGGGAAGCGTCATGACAGTAGGAGAAAGGATGGAATGAACAGAGGTTGGACATCACAGGTAGAGCACACCATCATAAGAGTGTGTCCACTTTTATTAAGGAGAAACCGGCTATAACACCTATAACAACACACCTCATATAGCAAGGCTCCAGTTCCCAAATTGCCACCACTTAGAAACTCATGTGCATTCAGAACACATGAGTTTATGGGGAAGAGCTAATTCAGACCACCACAGTGGGGAAACTACTGTCATTGTTTTGCTAAATGCACATGTGTACCCAACAAATTGCCTCTTAAACAATTATGTTTATACCCAGAAATTAGTGATATCACCAATTTTAGTCAAAGAAACTCCTTTTTGTGGTGAACAACAATAGCTGCAGAGACTCCTAACTGGTCACATTGAGAATAAACAACTGTTGAGTGCTCTCCTCTAAGTGGGTTATCAATAGCACCCTTCCAAGGCTCAGGAGACATTGCAGAAGACGGAGTAGCAGAAATATAAGATCCAGAGGAAAGAGTGAGGTAGAACATTGTCTTTGGAATATGACAACACCATTGCAGTCTTAACATCCCAGCAGTTGTGATACCTAACACAAGACCTGTGAAAGATTGGGGCCATCCAGAAGCATCCTGCAGGAATGGAGAACACTGCCCTCAGAAGCCATAGGTTGTTGCAGGGGTGGGAAATCTCCCAATGAGTTTTGTTCAGAGAGATTCACAGACCCACCAAAAGAACACAGGTTTTTGCAAATGCTCTTAGTTCCTCGCCAGACCTAGATGGTAAGACCCTATGGCTGAAGGCCATATGAAAATGCCACATGCATGTTCCAGAATGCTAAAAAGTCCAGCTGGAACTGGGTTAGAGGCTGGCACCCTGATGATTAGCATCATACTGATGGGATGGGCTGTGACGGCTGGGGGAGAATAGTCATCAATAGTTGCCCTCAGCAGTGGACCCTGCAAACTACAGGACCACTCAGCCTGGCAAGATGTGCCCACTGGTGGGATAGCTGCCTGAATGTTATGGGGGTAATCAAATACTCTCTGATTGGATCTGAGGGCTGCTCCATAGGAGGGAACTCGTGCCTGATTTTAGTGGCAGAAGTTCATAGAAAACCAAAAGTACTGAGCCAAACTGGAACACCTGAAGGCTTTCAAATACCCCTGAACAGGACAGAGGCAAGGATGGATGGAACCATAGGAGCATATGCAGTACCCTCAATTTTAAAAGGTGCATGTAAGCAGCAGCAAGACAGTGGACTTCACTTTGATAAGGTGCTGGGTACTGGTATATTCATGAGGTGGGGGCAGGTGAAGGGCAGCCTTCCAGTTCTCTCTGACAGTTGTAGACTTGAAGACAACATGGTATTATGCAGGGAAGGGGACAAGAAGGTAAGGGTGAGGATGAGATGGAGAATAGAACCTTGGTAGCCTATTGAGGTGGGAGAAACAGAGGCTTGAGAGTCAAACAGAACTGGGCTCTGCCATTCATTTGAGCCAGTTTTCTGGAAATTCTTTTCTACCCCATTTGAGTGCTATAAGGGTGAAAACATCTCGAATCCTGTAAATCCCATGAACAAAGACAACATCATGTGTCAAGATGTTGGATATAGTGCTATTTTGATAAGCTATAGTTATTACTAAGTAATGGAGACCTGCAAAGTTAATGACAATACTTTTTGGTCTACTGTGAAATGCATTATTAATAGATGCTGGGTAAGGCTAGGCCAAAGGGAGACTTCCTCGGGCAATCAGCTGCTGACTTTCCTCATTGGTCTTCAACGAGAACAGACCCTACCTGTGTAGGGAGTTTCTGAATCTTTGTCTTTTCTTCCTCTAGAGGCACATTCAAAACTATAGACATTGTTTGGGGTGGGACATTAATAACATTGTTCCCCCACTGAGCAGGGAGGAAGATGACAGATGTGTAGTGTTGACCAAAATGAGAATCTCAGGGACCAACTGGGTTTCCAAGGCTCTCAAGGGACAGGGTGGGACTCATCATGGGGTCTCAGACAGTGAGAACTTTGGGTTACTTAAGCATGGGGAACACAGATAAGAGAATCAGAGGCTTCTTGCTCACAGATGTGAAGTAGAAAGCAAGCGAGCTAAAAGAACCAAACAGCACCTGCAGGAGAAAGGGAAGGTATATCTTCTCTCCCAAAGCCCCATCCTACTCACCGTTGAAAGGAATCTCTAACCTTGTCAATCTTTCACAGGAAGCAGAAGAACAGGAGTTGCTGTCATTTGTAGCAACAGGATGAGAATGTGTGAGACTTCCTGTTATGTGTGTGTGTGTGTGACAGCTGCTGATAAGTTTGGGGACTGTCACAGGAAGTCTGCCCAGCTTCTGCTATGAAACCTGCCTGTAGCTTCGGAGCCTCTTCAGCGTGAGTGTTGATGGCAGAACAAAGCGGTGTCTGATCATGAGTGACATGGAGAGAAGTTTGGAAGAACCCCTAGTCCCAACCACGAAGGAATCCTCCCAGAAAAAGGAAGACTTGGTGGAAATCCTAAGTGAAGATAAAGTAAAGTTTGATGACACTAAACTCTCCCTAATCCTTCACAATGGCCTGGAGACCCTCCGAGTGGAAAACGCTCTGACGGATGTCGTCTTGTGTGTGGACATCCAGGAATTTTCGTGCCACCGCGTGGTGCTTGCTGCAACCAGCAACTATTTCAGGTCAGTACGCCTCAAAGCAGAGTCACACTGGGGACAAGTTGCAAGGAACATCTCTTGATCTAAGAACTCAGTCTAACTTGCTTGCTATAGCATTCATGCTGTTGTTTCGAACACACACACACACACACACACACACACACACACACACACAAACATATTAAGGTTTGTATGTCAACTTAAAATTCAAGGAAGGGAACTATCAAATTTTACATTTTGGATTTTGGCCACATGACAAGAGAAGCCAGTGTCATTTTAAAAGCATTTCTATAGTTTTCATGTATGTGCATGTTTTTAAGGATATGAAGTTACTTAAATCATGAGGACTACCTTCTCTTTCCTCAGTCTGACTAACATCTTGACACATGATATTGTCTTTGTTCATGGGCAGAGAGAGAGAGAGAGAAAGAGAGAGAGAACCTCTACTGTAGTTATCAATTACTTGCTTTTTATTTACTCCTTAAATTACTTTTGTTAGAGGCTTCTGTTTGTTTGACAGCGGTGAGCAGAAAGGAAAAACAATTGCCAAAGGGGGTCCCATGTGAAGTGGGGAGACCTGGAGTCAGGAAATCTGGGTTCCATTTCACTGGGCCTCTTGGCCATGAGATTTTTCACAAGCTAGTGTTCTGCTTTTCTGTTTTGTCAACTGTAAGATGAGGGCAGTAATGACAAACTCAAACCAGAGAGGGAAAGGATCTTACCCAATGCCCAGCACATAGATCAGCTCAGTCATCTTGGTTGAAACTTTTCCTTTGAGTCTCTTGATTCCGCTCAGAAGCACATATGGAGTGGTTACCACAGTCGATCCCTGGGTTAGGAGCATGGGAGAATCAGGGACCCCATGAGCATGTCTGTCCAAAATTGGGAACATCGGTGTGGACGTGGCAGGGAACCAACTAGTCTGAAAGGGCAATGTAGATGAAGAGGTTTCTTTAAGGAACTTGGAAAAAAAACTTTAAATCCTTTTTAGGAAGCTTCATATTTCTCAGTTCTGACTGAGGATATTAAGCATGGGTCCTGGAGAAGAAAGAGCCCAGGATGTCATGCACACCAAGCACACACTCTACCACTGAGCCACCACCAGGCGCTGGTTTTATTTTTTTAATTTTTATTTTGTGTGTGTGTGTGTGTTGGGGAGCACATGTGTGTGTACATACATGTGTCACAATGCATGAATGGAGGTTAAAGGATAACTTGAAGTGTTGGTCTCTCCTTCCACCTTACTCGAGGCAAAGTCTTGTGTGTGTGTGTGTGTGTGTGTGTGTGTGTGTGTGTGTGTGTGTGTGTTTAGCCACTATTTCCAGTGGTCATTCTAGCTGACTTCTGAACTTCTTGATTATTCTATTATCACAGGTATGTTGGGATTACAGGCATATGCACCACTTTGGGCCTGGCTTTTCATGGGTGCTAGAGATTGAACTCAGGTCTACAGGCTTGTGGAGCAAGTGCCTTTAATTGCTAGGCCATCTTCCCCTGCCCCAGGTCTCATGTAGCCCAGGCTGGCCTCAACTCACTATTTAGCTTAGTCTGGCCTTACGCTTCAGATCTTCCTGCTTCTATCTCCCAAGTGCTTGGAGTCAAGGCATGCCCAGCTCTTGGGTTTTATATCAGCCTTGGGATGATGGCAGATAAAAGTTCTAGACCTTGTTAAATGAGTTCCTCCAACTGATATGCTTTCAAACAATGTCTTGAAGTAGAATAATAATAAACACAAGGGGCTGTGGAAATTGTGCAATAGTTAGAGGTGCATGCTTGCAAAGCCTGCTGGCTTAGGTTCCATTCCCCAGCATCCACGTAAATCCATTTGCAAACTGGTTCATTTTCAGTGACAAAAGACACAGTCTCAAAGAAGGCAGAGCAAACACAACTCAAAGTTTTCCTCTGATCTCTACATGTGTGTTCACACACACAATTTTTAAAATAATAAAATAAATACAATAGGGATGGAGTGATGGCTCAGTGGCTAAGAGCTCTTCTTACCCAACTATGAGATCCAGAGCAGGCCCAAGACCACTGAGTTGAATTCCCCAGAATCCACTTAAATACCTGGACATGGCTATACATGCCTGTGACCCTGTGGGGAGTCCAGACCGGAGAGAATCTCTAGGGCTCATAAAACTGTCAAAACTTTTCAAATCAGTGAAGAGACTCCATCTCAAGGAAACACATATGCGATGGAAGGAAAACTGACATTCTCCTGTGGCATCTGCATCACACACAGAGCTCCACATCTGTACAAACGTGCACACACCACTTGCATACACACACATTATAACTACACTCAAATACACATGCAAAACAAACAAACAAATGCAATAAAGACGTAAGAAAAATACTATGAAATAAAAACCAACAACAAGGACAATAAAAATAATGCCCTGGGGCTGGAGAGATGGCTTAGCAGTTAAGGCGCTTCCCTCCAGTGCCTAAGGCCCCAAGTCCAATTCCCCAGGTCCCACATAAGCCAGACCCACAAGTGGTGACCCTGGTGCACTCTCTCTCTCTCTCTCTCTCTCTCTCTCTCTCTCTCTCTCTCTCTCTCTCTCTCTCTCTCCCTCTCTCTGCTTGAAAATGAATAAATATAATATTTAAATAATAATAATAATAATAATAATAATACCCTGATCCAGACCTAGTGGCACATGCCTGTAAGCTCAGCACACAGACAGTGAAGCCAAGAGGATCAGGAGTTCAAGTCCTCATCAGCTATGTAGCCTGGGGTACATGAGACTCTGTCTCAAAAAAAAAAAATAAACAAGTAAATAAAAAAATGAATTAATAAAAACACAAACAAAGAGCAGAGCCAATAGGCTGTATGGAGCAGGAAGCTCCCACACAGTGCTAAGACAGGGGATATCTGAGTTGCCACTTAGTAAGAAGCTCGATTCACATGAAGGTGTGTCTTCCAGTAAACGTAGAGTTTCTTGCCAAACTGTCTGGTTGAAGAGAAATTCCTTCTGTTGTTTTCTTAAGAGCAGTCACTTTAAATTCACATCTAGGGATTTCCAATGTAGTTTTTCTTCTATAATGAATAGAGAGGATTCTATTTTCTGGTGTTATTAGTAATGAGGTCTGCTTCTTGAACACTTGTGGATCAGGCCTTGGTCCACCTGTGTTGCCTGAATTAGCCCATTTAATGTACACAACAATTCCATGAGGAAAGCCAAAGTCCAGGAAGTTACAGTTGATTTAAACAATAGCCAACTTGAAGTTTGGGCCAAAGACTGACATGAAGGCTGGCATTGCCTCACTGTTTCTTTGCTTTGTTTCTAAGGTTATGAAAGTTGTGGGAACTTTTCAAAAGATGTTCCAAGACATCCCTCTATGCTTTGGAGGGCCAGGAAGCTGGATATAAAATTAGGTCGTCTTATTCATTGAGAAAATACTTTTTGGGCTGGAGAGATGGCTCAGCGGTTAAGGCACTTGCCTCCAGTGCCTAAGGCTCCGGGTTCAATTCCCCAGGTCCCACATAAGCCAGACCCACAGGGTGGTGGCCCTGGTGCTCTCTCTCTCTCTCTCTCTCTCTCTCTCTCTCTCTCTCTCTCTCTCTCTGTATCTCTATGCTTGAAAATGAATAAATAAAATATTTTAAAAAAGAGAAAATACTTTCTGCTAAATGAATGACCATAGTTTATTTAACCATTTACATATTGACAGATATTGAGTTTAAAAAAATATCTTGCTATTATAAATAATGTTGTGATGAATAATCTTATGCAACACATCATTTCATATGTATGTAAGACTATTATATGTAGTGGTAGTTGTCCAGCCATTTCTGGTATTGTAGCTGTTGAGTCGAATGCATTTGCCATCAGAGAATATGGCCAACTTTGCCTTGAATCATTTTGAATTCTTCAAGACTTTACTGAAAAAAAAAATGACATTAATGCAGTGAATTTTTATCAGATTGTGATAAATTCAAGCTCACTTTGCTTATTGGCTACACAGGATATTGTGATTCTTTAAAACAATGAGGAATGATCAAATCAAACCAACCAACCCATCTGCTACTTCAAGATTTGGACTCCTATCATTAAAGCATTTCAAATTTGCTTTCCCAGTGACATTGGAAGGCACAGTCCTCCTATTAGCTATGTTTATCATCTGTGCATTAGATCTCCAGAGGAAAAAAATAAGAACAAAAGCCAAACTTAATCCTCCTGCTTGAAGCTCTGTACCTTTCAGCTGTCTCCCTGTACCACTAGCCTTCCATATCTACCATTCTGCGCTGCTTCTGTGAGTCCAGTTATTTTAGGTTCTACATATAAGTGAGAACGTGCAATCTTTGTCTTTTTGTCAAACTATTGAATTTTCACTTATCTGATAAATGCCGTCTTGAATGTGATAATCCTTAAAGTTTCCCAAGATCTAACTCCCCCCCCACACCCAAAGCACAAGCAAAATGCAGAGAAGGCCCATGACAATAGCTAATTATGCCTGTTACTGTTCTAATTCTGGTTAATTAGAGAATTTATGAAACCAATGCCTGCGTCACTATTTATATGAGGGAAAACCCCACTTGGCTATTGTTACTGCTACATCTATCCTGAAACCTTAACCCCACACACAGAAAAGCAATTTCAAGAATTGATTTGGGGTGTCAGACCATTTATGGGGTGGGACGTTCTGTCTCAGCCAAACCAGGACATGAGTCGTCACTCAGACAATGTACTTCCGTTCCTGGGTCTATTTTAAAGTCTGGGGAGGAATGAGGAAGTTGGAGGAAAAAAATGTTTAGTTGAAACTGAGGAAAGGGTGTAGGAGAATAAAACTCATTATGGACAATAAATATATATTAAAAAAAATAATAAGTGAACGATGTAAGAAAAAAGGAAATATAAATAAATTGGACTTCATCAAAAAAAAGTAGACTGTAACATGCATTTAAATATCTAACAACCAATGTCAAGGAGGCCAATTATTCTCATGGCATAAACATTGGAGGAAGCATGAATTTAACATTCATAATTTTTTTGTGGCAGGTTATTACTCTCACCCAGAAAGTTACTCTGTAGTTGACTGGACTCAGACTCATGGTGATCCTCCTGCCTTAGCTTCCTGAGTGCTGGAATTAAAGGCATGAGCCACCATGTCTGTATTATTTTTTTTTATTTTATGAGATTATAAGTTTACTAATAAAGCTGCCATGGGTATTAAACTTTTTGGACAGGTCCCTCAATCAAAGAAATTGGAAAGAGTTCTGCTATTCTCTAAACTCTACCTGCAAAAATTGGCATCTGGGTGGAAGAGGGCATAAGGCCCCATCCCTCTCTAAGGTGTTATTGGCATTTGATGGTTGCTGAGGGAGCTGGAGACATTTGCCACAGTCATGTAGTCACTGGTAAAGTGCACATGCACTGGGAAATAATCACTCACCCATGCTCATGCCTGAAACCCCATTAAACTCAGAAGGTCACACAAATGCAGAAGAAAAATATCAAAGTAGAGGAAAGGAAAAGAAGCAGTTCTGTAGAGTGGGATGGGATGGATTATGATCAAAGTACATACTATACACTTATAAAAAGTTCCAATAAAATGGACTTAAAATACATAACATATAAATAGTAATGAGCCTGGGGAGAGATGGCTCAGCAGTTAAAGGCATTTGCTTACAGAGTTTGGAGGACCAGGTCCAATTCCCAAGCTACTCATGTAACAACTGATACAAAAAAATGTAATGCAAATGTCTGGTGTGGCAAGAGGCTCTTATACAACCACACACACACACACACACACACACACACACACACACACACACACACACAAAAGAAAACAAAACAAAAAAATCCAGTAGCAAAAGGACCACATACTCCCCAGGGAGCCAAAGCTCCCCCTGGGTCTTCTAAGAAACACTACACTGATGTTTTCATCAATCATTCTCTTTTGGAAGAAGTTTTGTATGCCGTTTGTACCCTTCAAAAAAAAAAAAAGGCTCAATTGTGTTTGAACTTCACACAAATTGAGTCACAGGTTAAAACAATTTCCATCTAGCCAGTGGTTTTTCTCACTGCAAAAGATGGCCTCCTCTAAGTGATGGTGACCTGTAAGGTCACTCGATGATTATCAGAGTTGGCAGAGGGAGGGGAGTACTGGTCAAGTAGGAAGTGTTCTAGTGGCTTCTCTTCATCTTCTCTGATGACCGGCCTGTCCTCCATGGCTATCAAAAGCTGTCGGACTCAAGAAGAGTCCATAGTAAACATTTTAAACATCTGAAAGTTTTGCCTGGTTTCTGACCTGTATCTCAGTCTGTGAGTGTCCATTATGGGAACTTTGCTCACTAACTCCAAAAGCCAGGAATGAGAGGATATTATGAAAACAATCTATGTATTTTCTTATATTATTATTATGACTATTACTTTATTATTATTACTATCATATTTATCTTAACCAATTTTTGAATGAGAAGCAATAAGACAAGAGTCTATGTGTGGGCCATGTTTAGATGTTGCCTCCTTTGCGTTTCCCTCAATAATGGTTCAAGATGTCTAGAAAGGAGCCAGATGATAGAGCAAGTCCAGGTGATAAAGCAAGTGCAAAGAACACGAAGAATGAGTTAAGGCCATTCGGGTCCAGATGAATATCGAACTAATGGTGAAAGCATTGAGGACTGCAGAGACCACTATGGACACGCTTGTTGAACTCAAGCAAAGTAAATAATTACATGACCTGTGTCATAGTCTGTATTTTCCACTTTTAATATATTGTAGTGGCAAGTAGTTTAGTAGTAATGACATTTATAATCCCCATATTCTCATAGCTGATGAAAATTTTTCATCCTTTATTTGATGACTAAATACAACCGGAACTCCACTCGTCTGGTGGGGACCCCTGTGTCCTGAACTGAATTGAAGTTACTTGGAATCCTTTATTATTCTACTTAAGTGCCAATTGCATTAAGGAATGCTGGAGGTGCTTATGTAATAGTCAAGGTATACTAATATCTAGTGATGAAAGCCAAAGTACATATTACTATAAGACTTTGGAATACGGAATTTGGAGACTTTCTAATGCTATGGACAGGTTTAATTTTGGTGTTATCTATTCATTTTTACATAGATATTTCTCATATTTCTATGTACTTGAAAACGTAGTTGACTTATAATTTTGTGTGTTGCTTTGCCCCTTCTTTTCATCATGTTCCCCCCCCTCCGCTGGTGCTCCATGGCTTTCATAATTTCTGCTTAAATTTATTTAATTTTGGTATTTTAATATTTTATTGACAAGTTTCATACACTTACATAATCTATTTGGAGCATAATACCCCCCATTAGTGTCTTTTCTCCCTTGTTCCCTGTCCCCTTTGCACAGAACTCACTCTTTTTTCCAACTAGTTCCTCTTCTATTTTGATGTCTTTTATTTTCCCTCTTTTACCATCAATGACAGCATGGTGATGAGTTCAATATGATGCATGTCTTCTACAGGTTTTTCTTTTTTTTTAGTGTTTTAAAGCAGGGTCTCCCTCTAGCCCAGGTTACCCTGGCCTCTCTCTATATCCAAGGCTGGCCTCACAGTGATCACAATGAGCCTCCTACCTCAGCCTCCTGTGTGCTGGGATTAAAGGGGTGTGCCACCACACCTAGCTGACTTCTAGTTTAAAAAAATAAATCTATTTTGCTACCAGTTTTAATAGCTGCATACTACGAAACTTTCCTCCACCCGTGGACATTTCACTTGCTTACAACATTTTGCTTTTATAAATAATGTGATAATCTATAAGTAGTTTTATAGTTTGAAATATAAGAAGACTGACATTTTTTAAATATGTCAGGCATTTTTGAGTTGTCTTTTGTTTCATTTGATCTTCACAACAATTGCATCAGCACCATATATAATTTCACCTTAGAAGGAACTAACTTTGATGGAAAAAACTTGTTTTCTCACTGGGATACAAATGGAATACTCACCTCTTCATGGAGCACCCAGATATGGCTGAGAGGACACGTCCTCAGGGTGCACACAGATATGACTGAGGGGACATTTCTTGTGCGACATTAAATCTCCCCAGCCCTCCATATACTAGTGTGGGCTATGCAGATTGAAAATGAAGACAGAGTTGGCACACGTGGGACACTATTGGAACATTTGTCCCTGTATATCTGTGTGGTGAGTGGATAGGCATCATGGTAACACCTTCCCCCATGCCTTAAAACATGTGTGTGACAACAGTTAAATAATTCATAAGTCAGGTGATCAGGGTGTGTGAGGTGAAGAGATGGACCTTGAGAGCATCATTCAGCTGGTCCATAAACTCCAGGGACAGTGGAAGAGCTCAGGGCCCCAGATTAGCAGCCAGCAATTGCTGCTTCTTGGTTTTATAAATCTGACAGGAAGAACAGCTTGGTCTCTTTGAGGTTTGCACCCAAATCTGCAGCCAAGGATTTCTGGGCATACCTACTCCAGTGAATTGTCATAAGATGAAAATTAAAAAATAAGAAAACAGAATTATTTATGAGTTCATTTGCCTAAAAACACTTCATGTGTGGTAACAAGTCACTTTTCTCAGTGTCGGTGATCAGAAATAGACTCTGGTTTATTTGAGAAGAGGAATTGATTTCAATGATTGTAGAGCCATGGAAAATCCCCCCCTCCCAGTGTAAATAGTAAACTGAAAAAAAAAGCAGACAGGTGCAAAGGAGATTAGGCAGTGGTCAAGACCTCAGCCAGAAGACACCCTAAACATGTGTGGGGTATCTTTCCAGCTGCTGCAGAATCCTGGGGGTCACGTCTACACAGTTACAGCTGCCTGCCCACACTGCCCATGGTTGTTTCTGGAAGCTAGAAGTAGCTAGTACTTCCATTGCTTCTACCCAAATGGGCTCTCCTCAGTCTCTGCCTCTCTGTTTCTCTAACTCCCATGTCAAAGCCTGGGAGGCATCCGTACAACTGGTCAACAGTGAGTTTGACACGTTGATGATTGGCTGGGTTAAATCTGGGAGTGAGCTTCGGGCCTCTGTGGCTACCTGGGTTAGCAATGGCTTCTCTCATTCACTATGTCTCATTCAGAGAGACAATACGCCATCCCTAGGGACAGCCCCAAAATGATGTGCTTGTTATATATATTCTGTGACCCAAACTTGATTAGGTGCAAAGTAGGAATGTCTTGACAACTGTGCAGGTGATTCAGACAAAACAATAGTTATGAGTATTTTCACTCTTTTGCTCCCTTCAAACTTCCTGAGCTATGGCTGCTCCCGTGAGGAGACGTGTGACATGGAGGTGTCATCCAACATGGGTGGATTCAAAACAGGATGAAAATGTGAGCTTGGAGACAGCAGTGACTTGCCTGTTTCATGTCGTTGTCCTTGGCACAGTTCACAATGGCTGGAATTTAGCAGATCCCCCAGAAATACTTTAAGTCAGTGAGATATTGATATTCATCCTGCTGCTTAAGTCGTTGGTTAAATAACATGATAAATTTTGGTCATCATAGGAAAAAACTGGAAGGAGCAGTTTAAAAAAAATCTTTTAAAAAATGCCTTTAATCCCAGGACTCAGAGGCAGAGGTAGGAGGATCTACATGAGTTTGAGGCCACCCTGAGGTTATATAACTACATAGTGAATTCCAGGTCAGCCTAGACTAGAGAGAAACCCTACCTTGAAAACCCCAAAATGAAAAAAATATATATCTAAAATGTTTTGGAATGTTGTGTAATTACTGCATCATTCGCGTGGCCATGTCTACACAGATGTGCAAGGCCTGTACCATGCTTCTTTTAGTCCTTAACTTGGAGAGTAGAGGCTGGAGCAGAAGTGCAATTAGTCCCTTATATATTTTTTAATCAAAATGTCCTTTCTGTTATCTCGCCACCTGATGTCTAGAGTGTGTGTCTTCTTTCTTCCTCTCATTTTTTGAGTACCTGCCATGTAATTTCTGAAAATACAGCTTCTAAAGTCATGAGCTCATATTGCATCAAGCTCCCAGATCTGTAACTGGCCATCCTTAAAATTGCTTTTACAGGACTGAGCACTAGAATGGTAAACACCCAAGAGGTCATGAGTCAAGCTGGCTATGTGCAGAACACCTGTGCCTTTCACAGAACTGCCATGGAGCTCCCCTTCCATCACGTCGCTCAAGCTCACATACTAGTCACCACTGTTGTTGGAAAAGACAGAAATGCAAATCAAATCTGTGTAGGCAAGGAACAAAGTATCTGGCTTTGGTCCCATTCTGAAGTCACAGGAAGGACAGGGATACAGTAGAGCCCAGGGGGTTGAGGAATTGAGGCCTTGATTGAGGGTTCCCATGCTTTGCCTGTTCTTACAACTATTAAGAATTGAAAGGTAATGTTAATGCTGACTTTTAGGGACAGAGAGGAGCTTGGTGACTCTCTTAGCATTTGTGATCCTTGCTGATCATGGTTTCTCTTGCAAACTCTGATGACTTTTTCCTCTGTCTTGACAAGTGCACACTAGTTGAAGTATGTTCTTGGGATCTCTGTGACCTCTCTGCTCAAGAGGACAGATGACTTACCTGAGCTGTAATATCCCTTAAAGGTGTCCCATCATCTAACTAGGGTGGCAGGGACCAAATTATTGGCTGCTATTTTAACCCTTGTATCCTCATTGGCTTCAGTTTTCTGAATGGTTTTTAAACACCCAGTTTTGAAGAAAAGTGTGGATACAGAGCACATCTGATTACTTTTGTCTTTAGTAAAACAGATCTAGTTAGAGGATGGTATGAAAGCTTAAAATCATTTTGTTTGATATATAACTTAAGTTACCTAGTGATATTGTACACAGACAAGTTAACCTTGTTTAAAAGCATTTTAAGTACAGTAACTTTATATTTTAATGAAAATATAGGAATCCATATCTGAAACATAGAAAACAAGTATATTTTACTTTTAAATACCTAATAGTTATAAGTACAGGAAAAACATGTTAATATCCCTGAAAATAATATTTTACCAAAAAATTTAAGTTAATCAATTTGGTATGATTTAACAAGCACTGCAAAATTATTTTTGTTTAAAAAAGCAGGATAAAGTCCTGGCATCTCTGCTTTAAAACATTTTTTTGGTTAATCTGTGTACTTCTGTAAGTAAGCATATTAAATATTCAAGGAAAGCTGAAAGCAAAGATAAGCTATTATTTCAATTTTCAGAGTTTAGGACTCAAATCTTGAGAGCCAATTTACTTTTATAAGTAATTGGGATGGTATCAGAACAGAGACAATGACATACCAAATAAAACTTTGATGAAAACTGCTTAATTACATATATTCAAAGGCATTGTTCTTAATAGAAGTAAAGCAGAACCTGGTCATTGATGGAAACAAATAGCTTGTTTGTAAAATAACACTCATTTGGGGTTCTAAATTGGACAATAGATGAACCTTGGTAAATTTGTTTTGAAAGAAGAGAGTACATCTAGACAAGCAATGTATTCTATAAGGTAAAAATTATCAAAAATATAAGTTATTAGACTAAGACAACACTATGACCATTTTTATTACATATAAATAAGCTTACCCAAATTTTGAATGTTAATTATTGTATATAAAATAAAAACCTCATACTTAATTCCTGTATAGTACTTATGGAAAACTAATAACAGCTAATTATGTGCATCATTAGGAGATATTTTGAGTAACATAAAGTAATTTTATGATTTACTTTTGTTACCCATAGCTATTTAAAATGAAATATAATTAAATGTTTAATACACTGTTTTTGCTTTGATGTAACATTTAGATAAAGCTTGGAAAAGAAATTAGTTTAAATAAACTCTGATTTTATTGAGACTCAGTTTTGTTAGTAGTTAAAAGTCTGCCAGACATAGTAGAAACACGGTTATCATTAGAACACGTAGCCCTGGCAGACCAGTATCTTTGAATTGAATTTTAACCTTGATCTCATGAGACATGAAAACACAAACAAGTTTACCAACCTATTAAAAGAGTTGAATTTGGATTATATCCATGACATTATGAAACAAAGTAAAATTACCTGTCTACATGCTATGCTATAACATTTTTTGTCTGGTGTAAATCTCAGACAAATTAGGTTGCAGCTTGGACCTTAAAGGCTATTTTGCACAGTTTTTCTCTGTCAACAAAAGTCTGAGGACTGCATTATAGAAGCGATAACAGCACTTTAGTGACCTACCTTAAGCAGTGATATATCTTGTAATTAGAGGCAAGAGAGAAATGCATAGAGAACCAAAATAATTCATACAGTATCTCTTTGGCCACAGGCACTTTTGACATTTTTTTTACTATGGGATAAGTAATAGTAATCTCTGTTGTAAAACAGTCTGTGGGAATAATTTATCTTTTACCTATTGTTAGAAGGTACAGTGATTTGAACCCTTGTCACAGAGACAGGACAGGGGTCTTTGAGAACACACGATATAAACCTGCTTAGTTCAGAGATAAAGGGGTGATGGTCCTGTTCTTAGAGGCAGTTCTCAACTAATAGAACTAGCATGTGATAATTTATTAATATAACTTACACTATAGTGAATACTAAAAGGTGAGATAGAACATACATAGAACCAAAACTCTCCATGTATTTATGAACCCTGTAACGGCAGTCCTGGATACAAACCTCATTAGTTCTGAAAAACTAGGAGAGAAGGCAAATGGTTACATTTTTAGTTTGCAGCCCTCTTTATTTTATGATCTGTAGGCCTGTTACATGGTGGAGTCAAGATGAGATGTTTTTGCTTTAGGCTTTTGGGGGGTCAAAGGATTCTCACTTTCCCAGTATGCAGGCTGTCTTTAGAGTGTCCAAGGAAACCTGGTCAACTTCTCTGGCAATTACCAAGACCTACAAAGAAAAACTGACTGTGCTCACAAGTGTCTGTCATTTTCCTTCCTTGCCCTGAATCTTCCTTTGTCCTTTTCAAAGATCAATGCCCCATGATTAGTCTGTTTAAACTGAAGTGCCTCACACAGTATTTGGCCATGGCATAATTGTAGTGCCTGAAGAAATGGTAAGTAAATTTGAGGAGGAACATTTTTACCCACTTTAAGTGATGAGAAAATCTAGAGGGGGAACCCATTCTAAGGGTGCTCTCTCCCAGACAGGGAGTGCGGTTGCATTCTTGCCCTGGGAACCACTTTGCAGGGTGTAGCCAGAGGTGAATGTCACAAGCCTGTCCGGTGGGGATCACCATGGCTGCAATAGAGCCTGAGGAAAATGCCACTTGGCCTCTCTTTACATTCTTAAAGAGCATCTCAAACTACTTGCTGAGAGGAGAAAGAGCCAAAATGGTAGGGAAATAATCAACCCATGTGAATATCTTTTCTTCTTGAAGGAGATGCCAGGTAAAGAAGAGACACTGGATGGACAGAATGTGCGTTCGACCCTAGCACCTCAAGGTGGCAGGGTTTATTTCAGCTATCTGTATCCAGTAGTTAATCCTCCTTATCTTTCTTCAGATCTCTCCAAAAAGAAGCCGAAGCAAAATTGCTTTGACCCTAATGTCACTTCTCTCATTTCCTTGTTTACTGAGAATCTGTTGATGCCTTCTGTATTTTTTTTAAACTGGCATCCATGTCGTATTGACCTCCCTTTTATAAGTTTTTGATTTCCCCCAGCTGCGTTGCCTCTTGTCAATTTAGCATTTACTGTTTATCTTTAGGATTCGATTCTCTTTCTGGACCCAGGGACATTGCTTAAATTCTTTTAAAAAAATCCCACTTACTTTTCTGGAATTATCTATATATAGTCTTCCTCGTTCACAAACATCATGCCACCTACTCTGACCTTCTGCAACATGCTTTAGCACTCTAGCGTTCTCATGATCATTTTATTTATTTTTTCCATTTTGGAAACAGTCATTTTACCTTAGGACAAAGACATACCATCTAAAACTGTTCTTGTATCAAGTATATATCTTCATGTTTATATCTTTTCTAGCAGTTTTCATTTACTTACTAGGTTTTTCTGTCCTTTCCTACAAGTTTTACAGGCATTTACCCCTTTAAATTTTCTTTTTGTTGATGTAGAATTTGGGGTTCAAGAACGGATTGAAATTCATAAAGATGCAGAAGATTGAAGGCCTATGTACCCCAACTTTTGGTTCCTTATCCTACTTAGCAAAGAATTGGGAAAAAAAACAAGCAACAAAGTCTAAGGGTAAATTATGAATTATGAGGTTTGTTTTCAGGAGGATTAGAATCCAGGGGGAAGGCTAACTGGAAGGTACAAGTCAGAAGAGAATTCTTTTCGTTGCCAGGCTAGCAAGTAGCAGGGGAACTGGAGAGAATCTCCTTCACAGAGAAATCTCCAGGGGAAAATCCTCTGGAGAAGGTGCATGTGGAAAGCAGAGCTTGAGAGAGGGTGAATGACAAGATCCCCTTCACCTTCACACTCACACAGGGGTCAGAACCTTTGTGACAGAGAGACAGAGAAATGACTCAGGGTTTAAAAAGAGAGCATACATACAGTAAAACTGTAAAGCAACCAGAAACAAAATATATGCAGAAAAGAAGCAGAAAATGCCCAGTCAAAATCCCAGCTTGAAGGAGTAGAGACTTACACACTGTGTTCAGTGGAACCACAGGGTGATGGGGGCCAAGAGGAGGAAGAAGGTTCATACATGGTCAGGCAAGAAAGCCCCCAGAACAAGGCACATGTAGAGGGCAAGCAGTAAATCGCCCAGCAAAGAAGAAATCCTCCCCCTCCCCAGCCTGTTCAAGTGCCAATAGAAATAAGTGGCCATTGGCCAGGTCCATTTTTTGATTAACCGTCCAATTAGAATGAGACTCAGGTGTGTAAGGAAGAGACCTGATTGGCTGTTGGATTCAAGAGGCTGACCCAAGAGGGCCCAGGTCACTCAGGTGTGCTAAGCTGAGGAAGAAGCCAGAAGTTGTGCTGGGAAGTGTCCCTTGTGGTGGTCTTGCATGAAACTGAATCAGATGCAGATTTTATTCCTGCCAGAGCAGCCAGGGTGATTGATACCCATGTTCTCCTTGGGCCTTTGTCCCTGGCTGACTACCTATAAATAAACTACCCTGCCCTAATTCCTCTTTCTCTATCAAGAGCCTTTTATTTAAAGGTGAAGGATGAAAGAAATTGACCTGTTTCCTCGAGAGTTAACCCAAAGGAACAACTGTGGGATATGTTTCCCATCAAGACTGAAACCCAGGAGAGGGCATCTTTTCCTGAGAATCCCTTTTAGAAGTATTATAAAAATTATTGATCTATTCTTAACGGTAGTCCAAGGAAATGACAGCCAGGATTGTCTGTAGTGTGTACCTAGTGTGCACATATAGACATATGTTGGTTTCTGAACAAATATTCTCTCTATGAAATCTGTACCATTTATCTAAAATGCATATCTATAGGAAACACCTTATTAAAAGTCAAGAAAACAAATTAAGACAAAGTCTATATACAAAGACCATGAAAATCCAGAGCCCTCAGAAATGGAGGAGAGCAAGAAGAAAGATGTACCATTTAAATAGATAGATAGATAGAGATAGATAGATAGATAGATAGATATAGAGAAATAGATAATTGCACAGAAACAGAGACAGAGAGAATGGGTGCACCAGTGCCTCTAGCCACTGCAAATGAACTCCAGATGCATGCACAACTCTGTGCATCTGACTTTACGTGGGTACTGGAGAATCGAACTCTGGTTAGGTGGTTCAGGCAAGTGCTGAGCCATCTCTCCAGCCCAAGATGTCCCATTTTTAAAAACTGTTTGCATACCCTCAGGTGGCTGAGAATGAAAGCATCAGAGCAGGCTGTGTCCCTGGTGTCCCCGAGGGAGAGGGAGAATGACTCTGATTGGCAGTCTGGGGAAGGGGCGAACTTTCCAGTGCTGCTCACAGAGGAAGGAGCCACAGCAGCTGGGCCAGCTGCCCTCCTCACACAGATCTTATTTGCCTTC
This sequence comes from Zapus hudsonius, assembly GCA_004024765.1. Taxonomy (NCBI): domain Eukaryota; kingdom Metazoa; phylum Chordata; class Mammalia; order Rodentia; family Dipodidae; genus Zapus; species Zapus hudsonius. The sequence continues at coordinate 89,723 of PVHP010001013.1, read as the reverse complement.
CCAGTGTCTCACATGTGCTGGTAGCTCTGCACAATTTGCATTTTCGTAGCAGAATGACTATTTATTTCCTTTCCCCTTGCATGTGCAAGCTGTCTTGAAAAGAAAAGAAAATAAAGAAAAGCAAAAAGAAAAGAAGTGAACACTTTTTAGAAGTCTCAATACCTTTGTGTAGCAGTTTTATGACATCATGCCCTTAGCTAGAGGTCGGCACATAGTCCAGGACAGCCATTTTGTTCAGAGGTCTGCATCAACCTGCTAGCACCAATGTGGAACAGACAGACCCTAGTTATTTTGTCTTCAGTTCTCTTAAATTTTAGTTGAATATTTTATGACTCTGAATGAATGACAGCAGCTAGGGAAAAAAACTACGGGGATACAGGAACAGAATTAGGAAGGAAGGAAGGAAGGAAGGAAGGAGGAAAGGAAGGAAGGAAGGAAGGAAGGAAGGAAGGAAGGAAGGAAGGAAGGAAGGAAGGAAGGAAGGAAGGAAGGAAGGAGGAAAGGAAGGAAGGAAGGAAGGAGGAAAGGAAGGAAGGAAGGAAGGAAGGAAGGAGGAAAGGAAGGAAGGAAGGAAGGAGGAAAGGAAGGAAGGGAAGGAAGATATACATGTGCATCTGAAAAAAAAGCACTAAAGTTTTGCCGCAGAAGCTTAGAATGAAGCTTAGACGGAGAGACAAGTTGCAGACACCAAAGCACTGCAGAGAGAAGGCAAGCTCCTTTACCTACCTGACCTCACCATATCTCGGTGGGACTGAGAAAATTCTGCAAATTTTCACACTGTTGAGTTCTTTGTCTCGTGATCAGGAAAAAGTAGAAAAACAAGGTGTAAAACAAAGGAGATTTTTTTTTGAGAAAAGACTGGACAAGCCCCAAAGCATCAGGGCCGGTGCGCTAAGATTTCAGCTGGCCTCCAAGAAGAGAAGGAACAGAAAAGCTACACCTGGTCAAGTTATGACTTAGGAAAGAGGCAGGGGCAGCAGACAGTCTGAGAGCAACTCCGTCTAGAGAGGGGCTTCAGCAGGTTCAAACACATCATCTCCTTAAGGAACTAAGTATTCCTCCCACCTTAACATGTCTATAGGTGAACGGTGGTCTCTTGACCAGGTGGCGGACAGGCTCAGTTGGATGAGTTATTGAGAGTGATGCCCATAATCTTGTGTCTTGGGTCACTTCAAATGCCACGTCTCCAGCGAGCTAAGAGGTAAAACTCAAATTAGCTTTCCCTCCGTTAAAGACTTCCATCTCCTTCCTTTCAGGACATTTTAGGACCTGTGGAGGAGCAAATGTGGTTTTTCCCTTACTGTTGTTTCCAGGGAAATAGGGTGGATTTGTCCTTCAATGACCTCCAAGATGGATGGCAACTTGATCTAGCTACTTCAGGCTGAAGTGCGACATAGCAAGGTTTTTAGGGTCTCCACTCTTGCTGCCTTTTAGTCCTTGGAAAACGGTCAAGAAGTTTGATTCTTATAAGAATATCTAAGGCTGGAACTACTATAAATGGCAGGTAACAAAATTAGACAAAGACCAAAGATTAATATGATTACTGCTGAGGTCATAATAATACAAAGATATTAATTCCTAGATACCTATCCATGCCACAATTGGGAGGGGGTGTGATCCCAAGGTAAGACAGGAATCCACAGAGCTTTCATGAAGGGTCCATGTTGCTGTTACAAACAACCCTCATAGGAGACCTAAGCAGTGTCCCATGAGAACCTCATACAAACCACAGCTGCAGACTTTCTTCCAGGTGTAAAGATTTGCATGTGCACAACAGACAAAAACAAACTTGCATATTATTTATTAATAGGGCTTGCAAATTACTGTTAAAAGGGCTTTGATGTTAAGCTGTTTACTGAAACTCCTAGCTCCACTAAACGGTGCTCCTTGAGTACAAGCTGTGTGCCCTTTCTGCACTTCTAAGCTAGAGAAAGACCTAAGATGCCTATTATCATCTGAGTGGCTGAGACTTATCACTTTGGGAAGTAACCCTAGGCCTCATGGGATTCTGGGAGGGCCAGATCTCAGGAGATGAAGGGGAGCATTTAGAGCACAGGAGCAATTTCCAGGGTCACATCTGCAGTGGCTCCAGAGAACGGTTTGCTTGACCTTGGTCTTTATACAGTCTCCTTGTCACCTTGCCAGACATGAGCCAAGAGGTCTGGTGTGTGGAGCTTAGAGCTGATTTCTCTCTAGGGGACAGCTAGCTTTTCCTTCCCTCCTTCCTTCTATTCTTCCCTCCCTTCCTTCCCTCCTTCCTTCCTTTTGCAAGGGGAAGGAACGGGCCTTCAAAGGAGAGATTGCTGCCAGAGAGGGAAGGGAAAGTGAATGCGTGGGCTCCAGGAGTCATGCTCTGCTGCAGCAGAGCTTGTAGTGGACGCAGATGACTGGTGTTAATGCAAAACTGGGTGGATTAGGGGGAGGCAAGTTCAGAGAGCAGAGAACAGGTGGAAGGAGGCTCTGAAGCCAAGAGAGAGAGCAACAGAATGACATAGAATAGAAGGACAGGGACAGAAGAGAAAAAGACAGATAGAGAGGCTTGGGCAGAGATAGAGGGAGTGATGCAGATACAGCCAGAAATAAAGAAGCACACACTTTTAGGAATGAAAGAGAGAGGGGGGGGAGAGAGAGAGGGAGGGAGGGAGGGAGGAAGGGAGAGAGAGAGAGAGAATCGCATCTTGGAAGACTTTTATGCCCATACCATTGGGGGAAGGGTGACTTCTCAGTGAGGAGAGGGCCTTGTGGAGGTGTGGAGGTGCTTATGGAAAGAGCCAGATTGACTAAATCTCCTATTGAGTTTTGGCTGGATGGTATGGGAGAGAGAGTGGGGGGTGGGAGAGAGCTCAGAGACTCCAACATTCCAGCATCTTTGCATATGTGCACATATACACATATATATGCATATATATATATACAGAGAGAGACAGAGAGAGAATTTTCAGAGAAGCCTCGTGGATTCAGAGGCATAGTGGTTATATCTTTAACTTCTTTGAACTGGGAATGGGGTAGAATTGTGCTAAAGGATTCCCCATTGTAGGGTGTCGGGCCTCATATCTGTCTTCTTTCATAAGGGGTTAAGGAAGTCCACACAGCATGCTGGCTGTTCTGGACAAATCAAGGTAGCAGGTTCTAGAGAAGAGCCATGAATATAAGAATCAAAAAGGGTTGTTAAGGAAGCAACAACTGGATCCGTTGAAGTGACTCATGTTGTATAAGCACATGGGCAAGTAAGAGACTGAACAGGCCTCCTCACAGACATGCTTGAACTTAGAACATTGGAGAGCAGAAACAGTGAATGTGAGGGAGCCCTGGCGCACAAGAGAGTGAGTTATTCCTCAGAACAAATATTGGCTTTACCCAATAGCAAAAATTACAAATATCTGGATAAAATTTAATCTCTGAATATAATTTAATCATAGCTTTTAAATATCTCATTTAACAGAATTATTGTTTTAAGCCATTTTTGAATATTAGTAAGAACAGAATTATTTTTGTAAACAGAGAATCAGTTGTTATATAAAAAAATGATGCTTTTTTAAATTAGAAAACACATACTTAAATTTTGGATGTAATTTAATTATGCATTTTAAATGTCTCATTTAGTAATATAATAAAACAAAATCCTTGCTTGTAAGTCAGTTTTGGAAGCCTTGTTAGGAACAAAACAATATTTAAAAAACCCTGTTGTTGCAAACAGAGAATCAGGCTTTAGAGTATTGAAATTTTGACCTTAGAAATTTGGTAATCTTTAATAATATTACCAATTTCTTTACATCTGAGTCACCTTTTCTCAGTTTAACTCTCATAATTCTTTCAAAAAAAGGCATGCCTTAACATGAAATTTAATAACATTATAACCTTTTGATCAGAAATGTATATATCTTTTATTTTTTTATTTTAAATGAAAACTCAGAAAGCTGTAACTAGAAACACATTTCAAACAAAAATTTAGGAAGTTGTAGCTGAAAAGAAAAGCATGTTTATTGTATCTTAGTAGTTATAAATATAGGCAAAACATGTCAATAGTCCTATATCTTATTAATAAACCCAAATGAATTAATTTGTTAGTGATTTGAGTCATTAGAAACACTTGGGAACCATCTAAAAATCTTGACCTTCAATTGGATTTGTAAGGCAGTTAAAAAAAAACAGGATAGGGTTGGAGAGATGGCTCAGTGGGTAAGGCACTTGCCTCCAGTGCCTAAGGCCCCAGGTTCAATTCCCCAGGACCCACATAAGCCAGACCCACAAGGTGGTGGCCCTGGTGTGCTCTCTCTCGTTCTCTCTCTCTCTCTCTCTGTATCTCTCTCTGTATCTCTCTGCTTGAAAATGAATAAATAAAATATTTTTTAAAAACCAGGATAAATGTTTAGCATTATTGTTCACCTTTAAGACATCTGGCTACTGTGCTGCAGTAAGTATGAATAAGATTTTTTTTTCTTTTAATGATAAAAACATAGAGAGAAACTATTTTAGATGCACTGTAGAACTTTGCAGCAGTTTAAAATACATATATGTACATTGTTACATTGTAAAGTCGCAGCACTTAATGACGACAGATGTAGTTTTTGGACATAAAAATCACATAAAGACAGACTACAAAGGGCATGAACACATTACACTGTAATGTAATATAGGGAACTGACTCACAAGACCACAGGGCTGCAGGATTCCTCTTCCTCCCCACACCCCCTTCCATGGAACTACCTGGTGAGTCAGTTCATGTGGCTGATGCCAGGATGGTGGGTAAATGTGGACGTTTGGAAAAGGCAAAGCTGTGACCTGATGGAAATCCTAAGGGCGAAGCATCATGCTTTGCTCTGGAGCAGTTGGAAGTCTGATGAGAGTGGAAGCTGTCAGGCAGCAACAGGCTCCTGCAGCCAGAGAAATTGCATTATAACAGCAGCTATGAAGTGTGGAAACTGAGCTTTTAGCAGGGGTAGATGAAAACACTGGAATCATGGTTTGGAGCAGAGGAGCATCACAGAATCAAAGTAGAAGGGGGCTGTGATGATTCCCAAGTGGAAAGCGTGAGAAGGGAAGGGACTACCATTTGCTGGGGTGCTATATGAGAAGAAACTTACAAATTATCTTTCTCCCTGTAGGGTGTTTACTAATGAAAGAGTAAGCTCGGGGGAGATTGGGGAGGTGTGTATGTAGTCCAGGCAGTAGCAGTATCTAACTTGTTCTTTAAACCCCTTGTGCAAGTAAGGACTTACTATTAAAAACAGCATTCAACAGAGGAAGGTTTACATTTACTCACTTGTACAAAGTTGTCATGGTTTGATCCAGGGGTCCCCCACAAACAATTGAATGTGTTCTGATAGATCGATCCTCAGCTGATGGCAGTTTGGGTTTTACAACCTCGATGGAGCTGTGTTGTTGGGGGTGGGCTTATGGGGTTATAAGCCAGCTTCCCCTTGCCAGTATTTGACACACCTTCCTGCTGCTGTTTCCAGTGCTGTGGCAGAGGTGATGTCCACCCTTCTGCTCATGCCATCATTTTCCCTGCCAGGATGGAGTCTCCCCTCAAGTCCTTAAGCCAAATAAACCCATTCCTCCACAAGCCACTTTTGTTTGGGTTCTTTCTGCGCAGCAACTAGAATGCTGACCGCAACAAAAGTCATGCCATGAGTGAGCACCCAAGCTTTGTCTAAACTGCAGCTCTCCTGTGCCTTTCACAGCCAGCAGAAAACTCGTTCTCCTGTTGGCCCCTAGGCTCTCAGGAAACTAGAAGTGACTGAAAATTTACCTGTTCTGAAGTAGCCTGTAACTGAAGGTTATTTATGGAAATGTCAGTGGTAAGTGGACTGAAACACAACTTCCCACTGTCGTCCTCAACAGCCTGAGGAATTTTCTCAGATGTGCAGGGATCTTCAGGCTAAACCCAGGATTTGTGGCCTGATGTAGGAAAGGATTCTGGAGAAAGCTGGTGTGAAACAGAGTTGAAGATTTTATTAAAGACCTTTTAATACAGGCAGGAGTGTTGGGAGAAAGAAAGATCGCTCAGAGAGAATGAGAGCACAGCTGGGGACGTGGATGTGGGTTCCTCCAAGAGAGAGTCACTCGGGGAAATAAGAAGACATACCCAAATGTGGGTATGGGTGACTCAAGGAGAATGACAGTCAAGTGTTCCAGTGGTGACTGTGTACAGGATTTCAGAATCCTTTTGAAATTCCAGAGTTCAATGGCCCCTAGGGAACTGCCTGTCCTCTATAGCTGAAGTTACAGGGTGGTTCGTGAATGTCACAATCTCATAAGATACAACTAAGAGCCAAAAATTGCACAAAGGATTAACTGAAATTTTAAGTGGGATTTCTCAAAAGTTGTAGGATTAGAGCTGGGGAAAAAAAGTCCTGGGACTGAAGAGATAGCTCAGTAAAGGTGCTTTCTTACAAAGTTTACAGTCTGGGTTCAATTCCTCAGCTGCCCAGGAAAGCCAGATGGGTATTCATTTACAGCAGCAAGAAACCCTGGCACACCCCCCCACACAATAAATGAATGAATGATAGGAGAATTACTTAAGTGGTTATTAATTGTTTGGGAAATCTTATTTCTCTACTAGTGAGAGGTTTAATCCATACTCCTCGGTTGGAGGGTCCTTTTTCCTCATATCCCCAATATTTTCCCTGTCTTTCTATCCTGCCTCAATACTTTGCTGTCAAAGCTGTGTCTTTCTCTTGTTGGGACAACTGTGAAGTATATCCTTCAGCCCCAGAAGGATAGGGCAGAAGTGACTTTCCATACAAGTGTGGTCTTGCTTGGTTTCCCCCTCTGTGTACCACTCCATTCTCCTTTCATTCCCTTCACTTTCTGGGGAATACAGACACTTGGTCAGGCACGGGATGAGCTAAAGCAGGGTGATGTCCACTGAGGGTGATTCTAAGAGAGAATCCAGAAGCAATATCTAGTAACAGCAGATAAATGAAGAGATCGGTTGATCCCACAAAGACCAATAATGTGTCATATTGACATACACTGACTTCATTATGATCTCCTCTAAATGCAAGAATGGAATTTGAACATTAACACACATGCCCAGCTTAGTATTAGATCACCTATGCATTTGGCTTTTTTTGGTTTTCATCTAAATGCTAGCGACCACAGGTATTCCTGACTTAAAGATAGTTGAATTTATAATTGTTCATTACAATGATACGAAGCTGGTATTCATCCAGTAGAAAGTGTATTTTGAAGTTTACATTTTGATCCATTCCTTGTGATACTTGCTTACGATGCTGGGGAGTGACAGCCAGCAAGCCTCAGCTCCTATTCATCCACGTGATCCCAAGAGGAATTAACGCTACAGAGTAGTTTTGCTCAAATATGATGTTCAGTGGGTTAGGTCTGTTAAATGCATTGAAGCTTATGATGGCTTTATCAGGAAATAACTCCATTGTAAGTGGATTTGATATCCATATGGATGGCAGGATATATATATATATATATATATATATATATATATATATATATATATATATATATATATATATAGTCTCACATGGCAGCCAATAGCCACATATGAACAGTAAGCATTCAGACTTTCATTAGCCACAACCTGTCCTCCTTTAAATATAAAATAGACATGAAAAAATGAATGTAAATTATCTGGTTGGTAATTTTCAGCTGTTTTTCACATGTTGAAATGGTAAAATTTCAAGTGTATATTAAGTTAAGTAAAAATACATTATTGAAAATGATCTTCATGTGAATCTTTTTTTTAAAAAAAGGTTTTACAAATTATTTAGTTGCTTCTGTGTGTATGGGGGTACCAGGAGATACACACACATGCAAATGAACACCAGATACAGTCTGGCTTATGTGGGTAACTTAGGAATTGAATCCAGGCTGTAACGCTTTGAAAGCAAGAAACTTTAATCACTGAGCAAACTTTCAGGCTCCCTGAATATTTTTTAAATACATATGGTGACTAGAAAACATGAAATCTAATAAGAGCCATATATGTATTGGGCAGCCTTGCCCTGCAACAAAGGGAGGCTCACAGTGACCTTGTCCACTGAGCTGAAATGAATTGTCGTTGTGAGGCAGGGCTCTATGGAGTCAGGAGACAGCAAGGCAAGCCCTACATGATGTCATTTTTTAAAGGCATGTCATTGCAATTCTGCAGAAATTTCTGTGCTGCTGGGCAAAGAGATTTATAGTTGAAGAAAGAGGTTTGTAAATCGGTCACCTGTCCACATGACATCATTTCTCATCTAGTTCCAGGCTGGGATTTATTGACTTTGCAGCCCTGGACTTTCCATTCGTTCTTCCTTTCATCTGTCAGAGTCTCCGGAGGAGAAATACGCCAGTGGAGGGAAGAGAGGAGGGATGAGTAAGAGGATTATCATTGATTAAAGTGACAAGGACAGAGGAAGAACAGTGGGGGAAGAACTCATTGGCTAAAACAAAAGGTTTAAGAAATCAGCAGGCCAAGTTATTCTCTCTGCTTCTTTATTCTTGGAACAGCCCAGGTCCTGACCTTGGGGACCTCACTACTCCAACAGGACAGCTGAGTTTTCAAGGGGATTCTTTTCAGGTCTAGAACCAAGGGTGCTGATAGGATTCACATGACACATCTCTCTTCCAGGGCCATGTTCTGCAATGACTTAAAGGAAAAGTATGAGAAGAGGATCATTATTAAAGGGGTTGATGCTGAGACCATGCGCACAATTTTGGACTACACATATACCAGCAAGGCACTGATCACCAAGCAGAATGTTCAGCGGGTACTGGAAGCTGCCAACCTCTTCCAGGTGTGTGAACAAACCAGCTTTGTGTTCTTCTTGAAACAGGTGAAAGCAGAAAGTTTCCAGAGACCTCCTTTGGTTGCCTCCAAGGCATATACCTGGGATTTACATATACAGAGAGAGAGAGAGAGAGAGAGAGAGAGAGAGAGAGCGCTGGTCCTGAGCTTTCCTCAAGGTCAGAAGATGCTCCTTAGGACATTTTCTGAGACATAGTAAGACAGGGCATTGATTCCTTTATAAAATGAAGAGAGGGAGTTAGTGCCTAGGACCTACACTTGGCTCCAGACTCCAGAGCAATGACTGCAAATGCAGTAGCATAGCTGGAGGTAGCTTCCTATATGTGGCTGTGGGTTCTTAGAACAAGCTACAGGGATGTTGATTACTTTCCCCAGCTTTGTGTGGCGAAAGTAACATCACACAGAGGATGACTGGCAAGGCTGTGATGACGAGGTGGCTGTGAAATAGTGAAGATGGAGGAGAGGATGCTCAGAATAAAGTCTTGTTTTAAGTAACGTGTATTATTTCCATTCAGTGTAGTTCCAGTGATGCTATTAACTTCAAAAATAGACACTTGCATGATGTCAGTTGCATCCACAATTATAACAAGGGTCCAATCCAGGTGAAGATTTTTGCCCAGATCTATGAGATCACACCATTGAATTTGATAGCATTGTTTAAGGACATCATTACCTGGATATTGAGACTAATGAGGAACAGAATCCGGGGGCAAGACGGATAGGTCATTTCCAGGGTGCAGAGACAGGATCCATAGCTAGTGCACAGATTGGCACTTTGGGTAGTGGCTTCCCTTGGTTCATCAGTGGCTTTGCAGTTGAAGGGACAGAGAGCTAAAGTCTAGAAAGGCAATGATCCTTAAAAGATCTAGGGTCCAAGAGTGTTGGCGGTGGTATAAGTGATAATAGAGACATAGCTCCATGTCACATTAGCAGCTGAGTTCTTTGGGGACTTTGCAGTTGCGATGAAGAAATGGGTTTTAGGACAAGCCAAATGTAAAGCAAAGTTGGATTTATTAAAATCAGGAAGAAAGGTCATCAAAGAGAGAGAGAGAGAGAGAGAGAGAGGACACACTCAATAGAACAAGTGTGTGTATCTCAAGGAAAAGTTTTTTTGTTTTTTTTTTGTTTGTTTGTTTGTTTGTTTTGTAGTGGGCATATATAGGAGACCAGAGGCTCTCGTTATATCTCCAAAGATTGTTAAGAAACCTCCCCTTTTCCTGTTGTCCAGAGAAGGTTGTTTATAACAAGGCTAAAGAATTATCCTTAGTAAACAAAGTTTTAAGGTGGATTTATGAAGTGTACTGTTCAAATTTAGGAATGGCAGTGAAATGCTATAGATCATTTTGGTTTTAAGTAATCACAGTTTACTTACTGTCTTTGACAAGATGCCTTTAGGGAAACACACATTGTTTCTGTGGGCCACTAAGGATTATCAGTGACATCTGACAGTTTCCTGCTTTCCTCAGTACAAAAAGTAGGTCAGAGCCCAAAAACAGGGTCGCCTTCTTCTCCCATGTTTTTCTTCCCATATTACCTATTTCAGTGGGATTAGCTTTGTCGAGGCTTGAGTTTGGGCAGGGTTTATAAGGTCTGGCAAAGAAGGGAGCATGGAAAGAAGATAGGAAAATCAACTATGAAATAGTCCAGGCAACTCACTTAGATCGTGTCTCAATATAAAAAATAAAAAGAGGGCTATAGCTCAGTGGCAGAGTGATTGCCTAGCATGAACAAGACCCCAGATTCAATATCCAGTATGGCAAAATAAAAAATAAATAAATAAAGATGATGTCGTATAGCATTTCTCCTCCAGAGATAACATAATGCTACCTTGAGGTAGATAATGGCTTAGACTGTTAGCCATGGCATCTAATCCCATGACACCGCAGTGCTATCCAAGTCTGAGGTGATTTTAATGACGTTTTTGACTAGTACAAGGAGGAAGGGAGGGTTCCAGCCTAACCTGGGTATCCTTTCTGCTCTCAGCAAGCTGCAAATGATTTTGGGAAGTGCTAGAATATATAGAAAATGGAAGGTTAACTGAAAGGAGGACTCCATAATGCAGCTTCCCCGAGGTCATCATCGATGGTAGAATGGGACTTTACAGTGATACAACTGATTTGGGGTCACCCATTGCCATAGCCAGCCACAAGCTCAATGAACCTCCAAACCGGGCACAATTTATGGGAGGAAAGGATCCAGGGGAAGTTCCATAAAGAAAAAAGAGGCTGGGCCCCTTTTCACAGGTCCAAGCAGAGAGAGAAACACACATCACTAACACCACACACCAGCAAAGAGCAAACTGGGTGTTGCGGGGAGAAATCTCCATCCCCTTTATATAGCCTTTGTGCAAGGTTTTATAACCCTATCCCAGGCTTCATGGCTTCCAGAGTCTCTGGAATTTCCTTCTTGCACTACCCACACAGGAAGGCGTGTTAATTTCTAGCTCCCTTGTGCTTCCTTCTATCCTGGCCCCTACTGAGAGGCTGCCTTCCTGTAAACATCCTCAGAGACCCACCTAAAATTACTAAAAAGGTCAAGTTGACAACAAAAACTAATCACCACACCCATGCTTCTAAAGTAATCCATCACTCATGCTCTATAAATAACCTCAATAAACTCATTGGTTTACCAAGTTGGACACTGGTGGAATCATACCCTGGTCTGTCATTGGTGTGTAGACATTTGTTCTCATTTCTCCATTTCCTCTGCACCCTCTGCTGTCTGACAGTCTCATTCATTTGTCACCATGACTTCCCTTTCATTGTGGAAAGTACCCCCTCAAAAATATAGGGCAAAATTAACCATTAAGTTGCTGCTTCTTGTTGGATATATTGTCACATAAACAAGAAAGGAAACTAATGCAGCATGCATAGAACAGAGTGGGAACCCCAGTGGACTTTCGCCAGGACTATTAAGTGACCTTTCAGTTTCCATTCTATTGGGGATTACTGAAAAGACCTCCAAGGCCTTTCTTGAGAGAGCGTACCCCAGGACTCAAATAACCACACCAGCAGATGCAAAAGCAAGAGGATTTTTTTTTCAGCTGTGCAGACAGGCTCCCGGACCGATGTGTACCAGAGAGCCCTGAGGAACAAAAGCTTCAGGTATTTATAGGCAAGAACTACAAAATTATAATACAGCTCAGACCACAGGATGTTTCATATTTCCATTGGTTCTTTTGTCCTGATCTGTACAGTTTTGATTGGTTATCCATTTGGAGCCTGTTATTTGCATTTTATTTTATGATTTAGGACCTCCCACAGAAGGGGAGAAGGAGTGAGCCAGGAGAGGTTCTTTGTTTTTTCATATATGGGCTGTTTTATGAAATGGAGTAAGTTTTATAAAATGGATTCTTCAATTACCACATGCTGGTATTAGGTTGTTCCTAGAAATTTTCAATTCCTCCAGATAAGGATCTTTAATCTCTTGCCCAGAATTATAAAGCAACTGTATGTATTAGGATCTGGGTTTGGGTGCACATCTTTTATAATTCCTTTATTTTTCATGTGGCAACTATAAGTAACTTCCTCAGTTTCTGGTGTCCCTGGGTCTAAAACTATTCAGTTTGATTTAACCAGAGAATAAATCCAATCCAGGGGGAATAGTGATTATACTGCAAGAGATGGGGGCTGGGAAAGGATAGTAGGACTGAAAATGTCTTAAACCAGCTCAATATTGTTAGCTCCACCCACTCTTGCCCTCATTGTTGGTTCTGATGTACAAATTTCCTCTTTAGGCAATTAGTGTGACTTTTCTCCTCTTAGCAAAGCTATTTTATTCTGTTTGCCAGTTTTTTCCTTCCTGTGGCTTGGGGTTATGTCTCCCAGCTTTATTGAAGGTATTTCCCAGTTCTGCTTTTTTTTGTTGCTGTTGTTCTCCTTTAAGTTTGGGGTGATTTTATATATTACAAGTGAATCTTTTCTAATACATATTGTAAATGGTTTCCATAGGTCACATGACTTATAACTTTTAAGTATAGCTCTTTTTCAGGTACCAAAAAATGTTTAGTCAGATATATCGGTCATTTCCCAGATGAGTTTTAGCTTAATGTGCATTTTAGAAAGACCTTCCATTGCATATATATATATATATATATATATATATATATATGTGTGTGTGTGTGTGTGTGTGTGTGTGTGTGTGTGTGTGTGTGTGTATTCACTTAGAATTTCATTTAATCTCATGCTTGCAGCTTTAATATTTGTTATTCTTTTATTATAGGATATGTGTTTTTATGTTTATAGCTTTGATATTTAAATCTTTAGTGTATCTCAAATTATTTTGATAGAAATATTTTCTTCTCCCTTCTTCCTCTTCTTCTTCCTCCTCCTCCATCTTTCATCTCCAAACAATGGGCATCAGTGGATAGATAGAGCAAGTTTTGCTTTTTCTGATTCCCCTTCTGATAAACTCTTATTTAAAATTTTCCAAATCTTATTTTCTAGGCAAAAAAAAATTGTAGGTTTCTCTCTGAGGCTATTTTACTTCATTTTTCCTGTGAGTGTTAATGCTTATGAAAATAAGAGCATAGTATTATAGGCTTCTGGTCAGCCATTTATCTTTCTGACTTCTGTGTTCTTTGGACTATTCACTATGAAGTCTCAGACACAGGAAACTGGGACCATTTTTATGCTTTAAGGCACCAAAGAGAACAGAATTTATAGGTTATAGAAATCACTTTTTGCTTTTACAAAATTATTAATGAGTAAAACATGTCTGTATTGGAAAGCAATATTTGCCATCATCATTGTTAACAGTGTCTTGCTGGATTTTATTTTATATAAGTGTGTATCTATCTATAACTCTCACTCATTGCTAGCCTTTTAAAAATACACTGTGCAACTATATTTGGCATCCTGGCTTTTATGGTTCGTAATTTATCTTGGAGATTTCTGTAGGTCAATATGTTTGGAGTTATGTTGTTTTGTTCAGTAGCCACATAATCTTGTTGGAGTCTCTTGAGATATGACATGTACCCGATGACCCATGAAGGCCTCGTATAATACAATGGGGAAAGAGTGAAAGAACATGGACTTTGGAATCAGGCATATTTGGGGTTAAACTCTGGGTGAGTCATTTGTTTGCTGTGTGACAAATCAACATGGTATTTAAGCTTTGTGAGCCTCAGCCTTCTAATTTATAAAATTTGCATGATAACACATCCTGCCTCTTAAGGAGCATTATTATGAGGATTAAATGAGATGATGTTTGTAAAGTACCTTGCCCATAATTGATGTCAAATGAAAGTTTATCCTCATCATTTTTGAATTAATTTTTTAATTTGAAGAGTTTGTACCTTGGATAAACTGCTAACATTGAACCATGAGAACATTTCCCAAACTAACCCTGAATCTATGTACTTTTCTCCCCTTAGATTAGGATTATAAAAGATCGTGCTCAAAAGATTACTTTAAATATCATATCCATATGATGTACTGTGGTAGTTTGAATAATGCCCCCCCCCAAAAAATTAAGGATTTATTAAAATTATTAATTGTCTCCAGGCTTCTGGCTAGAGGAAGTGCCACTTTGGCCTAGCCTCCTGGGGACTGACCCTTTCTAATTTGGATGTAAAATACTAAGGATAAATATGCAAAAGAAGAGCCAGATCCCTGGTCTGGAGATCTGCATTTTGTGAATCACAGTGTGTTACAGTGTGCTTGCTTGGTACTGGTGCTGGGCTTCTGTCTCTGTCTCTGCTTGGATCTGTGAAAAGGGGCCAGCTTTTTTCCTTAACTTCCCCTAGATCTGTTCAATAAATTTTCCTCCCCAAATCGTGCCTGGTTTGAAGCTTCATCCCAGCGACATGTGGCTGACTACGACATGTACTTTTAGAATAATGGAGTAGTTGTCTGAGCTGGCACGAGGCAGTTTCTGTTAGAAGGAACCTTTAGTATAGCAGATACTGATTGCCCTCTCCGCTGTAAGAACTTTGCTGTAACTTGGCCAGAATTTATTGGTCAATGATGGGGCTAAACAGTCTATTATTGTTTTGTGAAATGTAAAGAGAAGTATGTAAAAAGAAATAATCAAGCAATGTGAGGTCTTTGAGATGACTGCTACCCAGCAGGATCTCCTTGGAAGCAGAGGACCTGTCTTACCTTTACTAGACTTCCAGGCTCCTGAGTTGTAGATATGCAAGCCCATCAGGAAGCACAGACCTGGGACAAGGGCTCTATGAACTTGGTGGGAGTTTTAATTGTGGAGAACTTCACCTGGTTTGTCATTTTTATTCATTTACTTTTATTTTTCATTCTCCTGAAAGAATGAGGACTAGGGTAGCATAGTAATTTCTTTGAACTGAAATGTTTCATCCTAGAGGGAGACACCTTGGAAAGTTGCAAATATAGTTGAAACACAGGTGCATCAAGACTGGGAAAGTTCAGAAGTGCATTAAGGCTCAGGATGTATACCTCACAAGTTTTAGGAAGTTTCTGAAATTCACCAGATCCATTGGTGATCCCCTTCCCCAATGTTTTATAAAGAGCACTGTTTCGGAGAAAATATTCTCCTACCAGCCAAACTGCCTGCAGTGATACACTAAGCCCCGGAGCTTCTGCTTCTGTGAGAAGCCACCTCTGCCTTTGATGATGCTCAGTGTTTTGTCCACACTCCTATAAATAACCCCAATAAACTTGCTGCTTCCCTAAGCGAAATATGGGGAGATTCTTCTATTTGGTCTATTGTTGGTGCTCTATCAGGAGTGAATAAATATTTGTCATCTCAGGAAAAGTTAACACAACTTAGTATCTTAGTCCCAGGGACAGTAAGAAGACCTGAGATCAGGGAGACCACACCCACCTTGCTAGAGGAGTCCTAAAATACAGAGCAGTGGCCATAGAAGTACAAGAGAAGAAGATGAAGAAGAAGAAGAAGAAGAAGAAGAAGAAGAAGAAGAAGAAGAAGAAGAAGAAGAAGAAGAAGAAGAAGAAGAAGAAGAGGAAGAAGAAGAAGAAGGAGGAGGAGGAGGAGGAGGAGGAAGAAGAAGGAAGAAGAAGAAGAAGAAGAAGAAGAAGAAGAAGAAGAAGAAGAAGAAGAAGAAGAAGAAGAAGAGGAAGAAGAAGAAGAAGGAGGAGGAGGAAGAGGAAGAAGAAGGAAGAAGAAGAAGAAGAAGAAGAAGGAAGAAGAAGAAGAAGAAGAAAGAAGAAGAAGGAAGAAGAAGAAGAAGAAGAAGAAGAAGAAGAAGAAGAAGAAGAAGAAGAAGAAGAAGAAGAAGAAGAAGAAGAAGAGGAGGAGGAGGAAGAAGAAGAAATCCAGGCTGTGGGATGCTGGAGGAGGAGGTTGGTCCTCTCACCTGGCTTGAGAAGAGCCTGTTTAGTTCTTCCACAGTATCCCTTGGGGTGGTTTGAGGAGACTTTGGTACGGATACAAATAATGCTTATTTTCCTGTTATGTCTTTTGCTTATGAAACAGATGAATTATCATGAGATCAGTGTGACTGAGACAGCCATGTGGTCAGTGGCCATCCTGATGGCCTAGGTTGGTTTTTGATGTACCCAGTACTAAAGCATACTGGTTGAGTAAATGAATGTGTGAATGACTAGGTCACTCTTGTTTAGTACTAGTTAAGTTTTGTGACCTTCTCAGAAATGGGTAAGGCCCCAGCAAAAATTGCCTGGACTCCTTTAAGAGAACTAACAAGCCTGATCTTAGTTGAGAAGGAAGTATTCTACAGATTAATAATAATAATCACTTCTTTTTTTTTAGTTGTTTTTGACAAGGACCCACAGATCATATTTGTTCAGCTCTAGAGGAGCCAGTCATTCCAAGAAAGAAAACCGGTTCAGTAATTTTTATACTGTTATGTAAATAAAGCCATCCATCTATGGACTGTATCCTTTCCCAACATGGTCTTTGTCAACCATAGTAACTATGGTTACTGTATGTTACAAAATAAGGGTTGATTTGCTGAATCCACATGGCAGTTTTTTTCAGAGCATTCATGGCATCTATTTGCCTATTCCGTGTTGAATGAGGTGTTTTGACCTGACACTTCAAGAAGGGCATAAGATTCAGTGCCATTAAGTAAGATCTTAATGCTGAGCAGCTAGTTAGAGCCCAGCTAAACTCCTATCTCTTATGCCTTCTACACAACCTCAGAGTTGGGCCTGACACAAGCCCTTATCCTAAAGTCAGTAGAGACTCTATGGAGGTGTCTATATGGAGATACCTCTATGGAGTCTGCTCAGTGGAACATCCCTAGAATTATCACTGTGTCAATGTAGGTTGTTGACGGCTGTCTCAGTCAGCCACATGCCACTGGGATGAATCTCCAAACCAGGCACAGTTTATGGGAGGAAACGATTTATTGAAACTACAGATTGAGGGGAAGTTCCATAATAGTGAAAAGACTGGCCCTCTTTCACAGGTCTGAGCAGAGAGAGAAACCCATCACCAACATCAAACACAGAACAGCAAACAGGCAGGAGGGGCAAGGAGAGAATTCTTTCACCTTTATATAGCCCTGGGGTGGGGTCTTGCAATTCTATCCCAGACTTAATGGCTTCCTGAGTCTCTGGAATTTCCTTCCTGCACTGCACACACAGAAAGGATGTTTACTTCTAGCTTCTTTGAGCTTCTTTACATCCTGCCCCCTACTTGAGAGGCTGCCTTCCTGTAAACATCCTGAGAGATTATTTGAAAGGTCAAGTTGACATCAAAACTTAACCATCACAAGGGCTGAGTCTACACAGCTGAGATCCATGTAGTCCAACACTCTCTTGAGAAACCTGAGCACTTGGTATCCTCCCTGTGATTCTCAATTACCCACAGAGTACCCCTTTCATCTTTATGTGTGTCTGTATCTGAATTCAACTGTTCAGCCATTTTCATGTTTAGGTATAGCTTACATTCACTAAAGTATACACATCTTACACTTGATGGCTTAGTATATGATATTACCTCCTCCCAGATTAAGACTGAGATTTAGAATTTTGCTGTTATCTGAGAACTCTCTCAATATCCTTCCCAGGGTAACTACCATATCAGCATTTATCAGCATGGGTTAGTTTTGTGTGCTTTTGAATTCCATGTCATTCTTTTTGAATTCTACATAATATAGAGGATCTAAATCTTGAGTTAAAAATCTCAATTGTGCAAAATTTTTGATTGACCTATTTTTTATCATTAATTAATCTTTATCCCAAGTCTCCTTTCCTACAAGTGGCAGATGTCACAGAGAATTTAATGACACCTCTCTTCTGGAAAGCTTAATCAGTTCAGGACTGGGTTATGGTTATAGTTCTAGGGAGCATTGATACAGAATCAGAGCATCATGGAAAGAGGCAGTTTAGTCTGGTTTCACCATGATCCATAGATTAATGGGCCATGCAAATGCCTGATTGCAATATCAGTGTTTCTGCCAGTCCGTCTCTGGTCTTTGATTATCCCCAGTGCCATCAACTGAAGTCCCCAGTGTTCTCTGCTTCTGCTCATCATTCTTTGAAGATCACTTTACACCTTCTTGTCCGGTGTGCAAATCTCCTTAGGTCTACCAGTACCCTCAGCGCTTTCACACCTGTCCTCCATGAGCACACAAGGGCCTATCCCACGTTCTACGTGAGCCTTAAACCAGAACCACAGGAAACATGAGCAACGGCCACAAGCCTCCTTGTCTAGAAGCCGCCCTTTCCAGTATCTCATGTGCTGATGCTTGGGCTGAGCTGCTGCTGTTTTGCTTTCAGCTCAGCAATCCAGGCCCACATTTTTCCGCTAACATAGCCACACCTGAGCGGGCTGTTAGCATCCCCATTCCCCTCAGGCTAGAGCTGTGGTTTGGGTTGGAAACAAGGCATCATCTCACTCTGTTAAAGTCTCTCTTCTCTCTCTTCCTGACCTGAGGAAAGCTGATTCATATTGTCATCTATTTTCCCATCTATTTTCTGACATAAACTTTATACCTAGATTCTTTATGGTTCTATCTTTTGAAGCTCATGGGACTTGACACTTGGTATTTCTTTCAAAGTTATTGTTCTAGTGTAAATTCTGAATATCTATTTAGAAATTCAGAAGCCAAAAACTGCCTCTTACATCCTGAGCCTGCCTATGACTAGTGATCCTTAAAGGCTATGAGATATAGGAAGTAAAGTGGTGTGTGCATTTTTTGTTATAATGAAAATCAAAGTCCTTAACCAGATTCTCGCTTTGATTGCTCTTGTATTAGTTACACTGCTGTGATTAAATAGCTAACATAACAATAATGCTCTGCCCTGTCCTTCACCTTGCCTGAGATGAGTCATGGTTACAGGTGTTCACCTTATACCTTTACTTTGTAGCCCACCTGTGCTCTCTGTTTTACTCAGGCACCCTGCTGTGGCTACCACCATATTCTCTGGAAACAAGTGCTGTTAGTTACCTGAATCTTATCTAAACTTATCACAGCTTTGGCCTTTTACCTCTGTGCCACTGTAAAGTCATTCCACCTCTACATGTGCCCGGAACCCCCCCCCCACCTGCCCCATCTTAGCAAGTAAGATCTTAACTCCTTCCATTTCTGTTCTGTTGTTCATATGGTATCCAAGGACCATCAAGACTTTAGCACAGCTGGCAAGGAATAAAAGGAGGAAATGAGAGCTGAGTTTATCGATCTTGGGGATCTGAGATCTTCTTACAGGACTGGAACTGACCCATCCCCTGGAAGAGAGAGAAAGAGGAGAAGATTAACAATTAGGATCAGAGGTAGTTTATGATTTTTAAGGAAAAAGAATCCCTTTAAACACTAATACAGATCTCACAGAAGAGCTTCTCTTTAAGTGGCTATTATTAGAAAAAGTAACCAAAATGTATAATTAATTTAGAAATACTTTGAGATAAATTTGAATTTTATTGGTCCTACCAATATATTCTTCATGCCACACTAATTTGTTGGAACTGAAGTTAAGAATACTGAGGTCTCTGGGCTAAAGAGATGGCTCAGTGGTTAAGACGCCAGCATACAAAACCTAATGACCTGGTTTACCTGGTTTCAGTTCCTCAGTACCCATGTAAAGCCAGATGTACAAGGTGGCACAAACATCTGGATTTTGTTTGCAGCGGCTGGGGGCTCTGGCAAGCCCATTCTCTCTGTCTCTCTTTTCTGGATCTCTCTCTGTTTATAAATAAATATTTTTAGAATGAGTACTGATGTTTTATGGATGTTTTACAATAATTTCAAGGGTACTTAGGCATGATGGCTGGAGGAATTGCTGATTTGGACTGAAATAGGACTTTAGTGATTATGGAGAGGATTTGTAGGAGCCTCAGGGAAGATACGCAGTCACCTAGATGATGTTCCTGAGGCCCCACATTTTGATAAAGGAACAGAGAAAGAAGGGACAATGACATGAGGAGCTGAGGGTACATCTTTCATTTATTTATCATTAACCCCCTCTCATATATATATATATATATATATATATATATATATATATATATATATATATATATA